>RJWJ010025019.1:0-24300 GCA_004363605.1 Indri indri | reverse complement strand
AAAAAAAAAAAAAAAAAAAAAAATGCTTATATAAATGAAAAATGTATTTTGCATATTACAAGTACTAAGTTTCTTGAGGAAAAATATGATTGTGGGAAGATAAACTCATTGAAATAGATATTATTTCCAAATTGAGATTCAGTATCTAAAATAAAAATATAAAATGAGGAATAATTGATTGTTTTCTGATCCAGAAACTGGGGAAAATGTTCACTTTCTGATAGCACTGAGAGAAGGAGGAAAATACAGTATTATAAGATCCCTAAAGCCAAGTATTTCAGGATTCTGTGTTACCAAAAATGTCTAAGTAATTTTCCTTAGAGCTTTCTCTTCCAATGTGTCAGATTATTTCCACAGTTTTATATACCTCTCCAGTCCACTGTCTAATAAAAATAATTGGAAGTTGTTTACAGAAAAAATGATTTTACTTATACAAATATGCAGAATAATCAATATCTCTACCCTTACTTATTGCCATGTTTGTTGTTTTAATTTTTATATTGTTAAACGCTACTTTTCTTTTGGAAATATTGACTATATGTTCTTTGTCAAGAACCTTTAGGACATGGTTCATAGTATCCCTCTGTATTTCTCTCCATGCTGCATTTAGCTCAGTGACCTGTGAGTGTCAAAATAATGAAGAGTCTGAGATTTTACCATACTTTTACACTAACAAGTCTCCCTAGCACAGTTTCATAGATGTTAGCAGAAGGCCCAGGACCTCTGGGACAGAAACAAAGTATCTTATTGCTTATGACACAGAAGTTGGCATGCACTTTATGTTTGCATCAATTACTTTTGTTCTCAAAGCCTCATGATGATAATGTGGAAATGACCCAGGTAGATGCTACAGTCTGTGTCACAGACGTGCAACCTTGATGTTAGGTTTTCTCCCATCTTATATGGAAGCTGCAAGCAAACCTGACCTACTTTTGCTCCTGAGAAAGATACTATTTATATAATCCTAGTCAGGAAACCAATATGCCTATTGACCTGCAGGGAGCCACCATCTCTATCCTCACAGGCTGCGTACTATACAGACATCCTTCAAAAGTTAGTCCAGGACAAAACTGTCACACAATGTGTGGAAACACCATGAAGAATGCCCTCAAAACCATGATCTGCTGGAAAACAGTAGCTATTTCTTAAACTCAGTAAAATATGTGTGCTTTAGTTCAGACTGCTATGAGTAAAGTACCATAGACTGGGTGGCCTATAAAAAACAAAATATATTCCTCATATTTCTGAAGGCTAGAAATTTGAGATCAGGGTTCTCATGAGGGCTCTTTTCCGGGTTGCAGACTGCCAACTTCTTGTAGTATCATTACGTGTTGGAAAAAGGGTCAAAGAGCTCTCTGGTGTCCTTTCTATAAGGGCACTACCCACTCATGAGGGCTCTGCTCTCATGACTGAATTTCCTCCTAAGGACCCCCACCTCCTAATACCCTCACATTGGGGGTTAAGATTTTACCATATGAACTTGGGAGGAACATAAACAATCAGTCCATTGAAGTGTATTTCTTACAATATAGATTTTTTTATTTTCGATAGATGTCATCCCCAAATATTTGCAGTTTAAAACTAAATTGGCTCATAATCTGATTAAGTATCACTGAATTTGGCCCCCTCATTCTACTTTATAAGCATTGTGCAAATCACATACTGTTAATCTCCATGGAAATAGCTAAGCTGCCAATCATCTCTTAAATTCTCTCTGTCTCTCTGTCTCTCTCTGTCTCTCTCACACGCGCGCGCGAACACACACACACACACACACACACACACAAACACACACATTTGGAAGGCTGTGTCGAAGAAATTGGAGCATTTCATTTGGGAGTATACAGAAAGATTCATTCCGCTGAATGGTCCTGCAATACTGAATAGAAATAGATGTTCATATGCCATTGATATACATTTTGGTCCTGTATGCAAAAATTTAACTTCTTTGCAACAATATGAATCAGACAGAAAACAAATTCTTTCTTTCTTCTTTTTCCTCCTCTTTTTCTTTATTTCCTCTGAGCTAGCCCTCTAAATTCTACTTCAATATTTAAATCATGTTAAAGTTCGAATGCCTGAATATTTCATTTCCATTCCATCCCCAAGGTTCATCAATTTTAAAGATGGATTATAAATCTATAGCAAGTTGTTCCTGGGAGATATGGTGACCAAAATAGCTTACTTGAGGTATATATTCAATTTCATTCTTTTTCTGTGCTAAATTTTATAACCAGGTATTCCAAAGGGATAAAAGAAATACGGCTTGTGTAGTGAGTAGTTTGAGTAGTGAACTATTATGAATGCGTGGTTGATAGCGATTAGAAATGAAGTAATATAGTATTGAAAAGCACATTTCTAAAAAAACAAGTCTTGGAAAATATTTATATATATGCAAATAGGACATGTAATTGCCAGCAGTTGGATCTGAGTTTCCATTTAGTTCAAATATGGATATTAGCAGAAAACATCAACTATTTTATGTTCACAAGGTAAATTTTTGTGTGAAGGGAGACAGTGAAAGGAATAGAGTCTTAAATAAAATGTTATCTGACTATGTGTCATAATCATGTATGTATGCAGGGCATTTATGAAAACCTTCATTTTATAGATATCAAAATAGATTCAGAGAAAGTTTATGTGTTTTTCTCAAGGTTACAGAGCTATTAAGTAATGTATTTTTACTAGAGCTCAGAATTTTTTGGTCAGGGTTATTTTTGCTATATTATAAATTCACTTTATTTAGTGATAATATCTACCATTTATTGATTATTCAATATATGTTGGCCTATGTAAGTAGTTTACTTGGGCTATCTCATTTAATTGTCACAACAGCTCTATGAGACATGGTCAATTATTTTCCTTTTATATTCAATATGAAGTAATTTATAAGATCACGGAGAAAGTAAAAGCTTGAACTCAACTTCAAACCTAAGTATTTCAGAGCCAGGAATTTTAACTGAAATGCAATCTTAGAAATTAAACATATTCAGCAACTTCTCAATCACCCATGTTGATATCTCAAAGTGAGAATTTTGAAACACTCCTCTGTCAGCAATAAAATATATTTTTAAGATTCCGTGAACCACTTAAGCTTCAATAGAAACTCATGCAAAATGTAAATTCAAGCACATTCTTTTAGCCAGAGATTAAAAATTAGAGGAAATATCAACCAAAAAAAAATTCCTATCAATAAAGAACAATTTCCATATTGTATAGTGAATAAAGTATCACCAACCAATGCAAGACATCTTTTTGGAAAGCCTTTTTGAAATATGTTAGCGAGTGAAATATTTTCATTTCAACTGCAGAGAGTTAACACTGCATTTGCTTTGTATGACATCCACTGCTCATTTGATCCGGCTGATGATTCAGAGGCAGGAGCTAAGCTCAGATTCTGTTTGTTATTCTCTGAAAAGTTCATATTACTTTGTGATGCTCTGGAAACAAAACAATTATTATTCATCTCCCACAGGAAAAGCCAAACTGTATATAAAATTGTATCCGGTTTACTCTATTTCTACAGCAGTGTTTTATAAGGAACAGAGTTTCTTTGCAATTTTGTTATGAAAACAAAAATAATCATAATGCATTTAACAATCTTGAAATCTATCTTACCGACAAATATAGCAGATCTTGGAATCACATTTTAAAGCAGTGGGAATTTAGAAAATGTTAGTCTCACATGCCACTAAAAAAACTACAATAAGATTCTTTGTGTTAGCCTTGCCTCTACAGAAATAGGTAAGACATAGTACAGTATTTACAAAGAAGTACATCATAAAGACTGAGAAATTAGATCAAATTTTAGGTTGTTGAAAAATGGATTTTGCTAGTTTTCCATTTGAATCTTAAATTTGTCTTACTGAAATAATTTGCATTCCTTTCTTTGAGGAAGTATATGTCTATGCTTTCATTTTAGCATACAAATATTACACAACACTGTCCTGATAATTACTGTAACTCCTTAATTATACTTGTAATAATCTCATACATTTTTATGATGTTAAAATAATTTACATCTTATTGGAAAAGGAAAAGAAAATCTCCAGTGAACATTCAAAGGATAAATTGGAAAAGGGGACTTATTTTTTTATTTTTTTATTTTTTGGTGTTATGTTGAGCTAGCCACTACTAACCCAACCAGTGCAAAATCTTCATGTGAGATTATAAATGTCTATTTTATAAGTCATTTTGAGATATGTTTCTATTATTAATATATACAGGGGAAAGTTGAATGCACATATTATTAAATATGGTGGTATTTTTGCTATTAATTTTCTAAGTTCTTTATATTCCTAACCCCCAAAACAAAACATAAGCAATATAAGGGGGGGACCTATTATTCTTTAGATAAAATTACTGTATTTCTGTTTTTTCTTGGGCAGGGACAATTTATACCTATTTTCCCAATATAATTGTTAATAGTAGTCACTTTCATTCTCAAAACTCCTGGTTTAGATGATGAATTACATGTCACTGTCTATTATCTATTAACATAATATTGTCATGTCACAAACCACTTCCAAACTTAGTGACTTAAAATAATAACCATTTATTATCTTTCACCAATTTGCTATCAGTTAAGTTGGTCTGCTGATTGAACTCGTTTGAATGATCTCAGCTGGCCTTGCTTATGGATCTGTGGTCAGCTAGCAAGTTGGCTGGTAGCTGGCTTATTTAGAATGCCCTCAGCTGAGATGATTTGTCTCTGCTGCACTCGGTCTTTCTTCTTCCCGTAGTCCATCCCTGGGCTTATTTTCATGGCAGATTTAGAGTTTCAAGAGAGTAAATGGAAGCTCACAAGCTCAAAACTAGCAGAACATCACCTTCACACAAGCAAGCTAGCATATTCTGTTTGTTAAACCAAACAACAAGATCAACTCAGAGTCAATGGGGAAGAGGACTAAAAAGTTAAATGGTGAAGGCTGTTAGATATGCACCAAGCATTAATTGGATACATCAGCACAATCGGCCAATGACTCAGTATGTATATAAAAACATATTTTTCTCTTAATCAAGTTTTCTCACTTCTCTGTGGTCAACTACACATGCCTTTTCAAAAGCACAATATAATGATTTCTTTTTAAATTTCTGTATACCCTATGTTGCTTTTTATATCCTGGTGTCTCTATAATGTACTCACAGTAACCACTTGGCAAACTCCCATTATAATATTCATTTCCATTACATTTTTCTCTAAGATATGTTTATATGAAAACTTCCAAATCCCCATAAAGTTTTTGGTTGATACAGATAAATTTGTAATTACATTTTGTCTGCCTTTTCCTTTTTTAAAAATGTGTTCTTCCTTTCTTTGTAAGTAAGCCTGCTGCAAAAATATTAGACATAATCATCTAACAAAGATTGCAAGAGAGATAATTTGTATTTTAAAATTCAAATGATTGATTATTATAACCAAATAAGCATTTCTTTGAAACCTACCATATGCCCTTGATTGCAAAGAACAGTAAGAATATTCAGGAGAGTCATGTATTGATTTGCATTCTTTCAATAATAGAAACAGTGTTTTCTTTTATGATGTAGTTCATATTCTCATCGCTGTTTTTCAATTTCAGTTTTCCATAATCATATACTACATAATGCCTCCTATTTGAAAAGTAAAGTTGTACTCAAGGAACTTGAAATACATTCAGTATGAAAACTGCCTACTAAATAAGATGGTCCAGTGCAATACTTATTTATGATATAATCTCATGCTATAGTTATTACTTTCTCAGAAAAATTTCCTACTTGGAAAAACTTTTTTTTTCCAAAGCATCCTTTTTTAAAAAAAACCATAGATTTCTTATTTTATGGATGCCAGTGGAACCTCAGAAACACAATACCTCTTATGTATATAGACAGAGAAACCTGTAATAATATTCTTTTATTATTATTCAGAAAATTGGAACCGAGCATGGAATCACATAAATTGTCAGTTGAAGCTGAAGTGCTACTATCTCCTTGATCAATGAAATAATTTTTGTTTACTGTATTTTGGGATTAAGGGAACACCATGAACCAGCATTCTCCATGATGAAAGTGATTTGAATATAGTGACATAGTAATATGTAAAATTCTCTTGATGAATACAATTTTGTAACTTTCCCAAAGTAAATACAGAGAAAAATATATGGGGCTACCCCTATTTCCCTTTAGCTCTAACAGACACTATAATATTAAAAGAGTACAATTAGTTTCCTCAATTTTAAATATTAATGACTTTTTCTAACGATTTTGATTTTTAGGGTAAATTATCCACTAAACTATTACATAGTTGTGAAAACCCATAAAACATGTAAACACACATGTAAATACACACACACACACACACAAATAGCCAGTTTATATGTATCAGTAATCCTTCAGTATAGTAAATAGAGGAACAGAATAAACATGAATTTGTTTGTATTAACAGGTGTACATGGGAAAATGTCTACTTTGTCTGTGGATTCTTCTCTAATAAAGCCATCTGTTCAAAATAACAAGAAGCTGAGTTAAAATTTCTGGCTTATTGCTAATGTTCTAGTCATCCAAGCTATGTCACAAAAAATGTATCCGATAGCAGATAATAATTATCAAATAGCATTTATGATATTCTTAATATAAGGAATTTGATAGTTCCTAGAAATATAATGCAATGGTACTTCATAACAAGTACAATTTGTCTCTCATGGAGCAAAGATTACCTATTCAATACTGTTGAAATTCTATACTTATGAGATTCCAGGTATATAATTGCTTTTTATCTCTTGAAAACCTAATTAACCAAACTGCAAAATATTTTGTTAATGTAATTGATTCCAGAAACAAGCTATTTAGTTGTGATATTCAAGGGAGAAAAATGTAGAGATTTAGATAGGGAAGTATCTAATATCAAAATATAATGGTTACAAATATGTGCAAGTACATGAACTTTTCTAGAAGGATACCATAATACTTTGGAATTAATATTTCATAAAGATAATTCTCATTATTCAAATATTTTTTTAAAAATGGATTTTACTTATTTTTGTGTATATATTTCTTCTCTTGTGTGGGTATGAACAAACTTATATTATTTGAGATTATTAGAAATCCAACTTTCTATATATCTGTGTAGTCCTATAATAAATTTAAATTGTTGTTACACCTTAAATTTTAATTCCAGTAACTAATTTTCCAGTGATTTTGAATATCTTGAGTCTCTCTGCTCTGGTCCCCAATTTACATGTTCCTATAGTTTTTTTTCATGGTGTTAGATTCTATATCTGTCTTTGGCTCCTTTTGGAGCAATGTCTTTCTCAGTGACCCCATGTTTATAGCAGAATATCCACTGAGCTGAGTCTAGGCCAAACTGAAGAATAAGCAGCAAGTAAATGGTTGTATTTTTGAGCCCCTAAGAGAAACTGGTTTTACACGCACTAGATAACTGATATACCCTACCTCGAAATATTTGAATTCAAGTTGTCTGATGTATTTTTAAAGCTTTTCAGATGATACTAATGTGAGTTTGTTTTGAGAGTAATAGCTTTAGAAAATGGAGACACACTAATATTTGTCCATAGAAATTCTAAGTAATAATATTTGAAGCAGTTAGCTTTTTAATACTAAGAAGTACAGAAATTTATGTAGAATAAATGGTTTTCGGACTCACATCTGAACAAATGACTTTATATTAAATAAATATTTTTGAAGAGAAAAAACAGCAATGTAAATGGAAGGTGAACAATTTTTGGAAAGGATATAGTGAGTTTACTAAAAACAAGCTTGGGACAAACTTGGGATGGTTAATTTTATGTGTCATCCTGGCTGGATTAAGAGATACCCAGATAGCTGGTAAAATATAATTTTTAGGTGTGTGTGATGGTGTTTCCAGAAGAGATTAGCATTTGAATTAGTAGACTGAGTAAAGAAGATCCACCTTCTTCCCAATGTGGGTGGGTATCATCCAGTCCATTGAGGGCCAAAATACAACAAAACGGAGAAGACACAAATTTGCTCTCTTTGTTAGCTGGGGCATCCATCTTCTCCTGCCTTTGGACATCAGCCCTCCTGGTTGCAGACCTTTGGACTTTGACTGGAACTTACAGCATTGGTTCCCTGGTTCTCAAGCCTTCAACTTTGGACTGGAACTACACCTTCAGCTTGCAGATGGCAGATCACAGTACTTCTCAGCTTCTATAACTGCATGAGCGAATCCCTCATAATAAATTTCTTTCTCTGTCTCTCTTTCTCTCCCCCCCCCCCGTGTGTGAGTGTGTGTGTGTCTGTGTGTCTGTGTGTATATATATGTGTATATATATATATATATACACACACATTCTATTTGGTTCTGTTTCTCTGGACAACCTTGACTAATACAAAGCTTGATCATAATTAACTAAGCTCCTTATTTGATGTTTTTGTTAAATTACTAGGCAAGGAGGATTTTGGATGAATAGTTCGTCTTTCTTTAATAAAAGTTTTTCCTAGAGTCTCTTGCTCCATCCCAATGGGCAAGATTTAGAAAAATGGGTTAAATTGTAGTAAAATTTAAAGGGCTTATAATTAGCTTGAGGAATTATCGCCATTTGAGACATATCACTAAGTTTTATCTTTGGTCCTGTCCTATTCAATATGTTGTTAAGGACTAGGTTAAAGATAAGTAATAGCTTTTTAAATTTTTATGACATGACACAGAGATCACAGATATATTAAGTAGAAAAATAAAAATTCAGAAGTTTACTTACTCCATAAAGATTGAAATTTTCCTCATTGAATAAAGATTGAAAAAAGATATCTGTGTTTGCCTTTCACTCCCACTTTAACTGTTACAATGGGGCTCGGCTATCCCCAGGTGAAACTTCAAGCAGGTGCCACGAATTCTGTGGTCTCACTCTTAGAGTACAAGTACGTAGTCCTTTCAAGTCACAAAATTAGTCACACTTTATTAACCAAAATATCCAGTCTTAGGTTATAATCAAATTGTGAATTTGACTTGAAGCTGAGGCTTTTGCAATCCCTTGGTTTCAGCCTGTTCTAGGTAAGAAACCAGCAATACAATGAGAATTGATTGCCTTCTCCTTTCTTTCCTCATTTAAGGTCCCTGCTTGCCTGCACTCCCCCACCCCCGCAACCCCAGCACCTTCCTAACTATTGTTTGGACCCCTTCAGATCTGGAAACTTGGGGGAGGAAAGAGAGAATAAAGAAGACGAATTATTACTTGACAATTACACTCAGAGTGGTCTAGCATTGCCTTGTCAGGAGCTTGACATTGACTCATTCGCTCATGAGCATTTTTCCCATAAAT
The DNA here is from genome assembly GCA_004363605.1 of Indri indri. Lineage (NCBI taxonomy): Eukaryota > Metazoa > Chordata > Mammalia > Primates > Indriidae > Indri > Indri indri. The sequence continues at coordinate 15,025 of RJWJ010025019.1, read as the reverse complement.
AGTTTAGAAGGACTCCCCGACCCCTACCCCGTCAAGGAGAATCTCTCATCTCTGTTCACTAAACGAGGGTTGAGTTTCTATTTTGTTTGTTATTCCTTCCAGTATTCTGGTGATATCTTCATCTTCTTGCTATAGGTCATTAAATATGAAATGTCTAATTTTGAATAAAAAATGTAGTTTATTATATCTCAAACAAGAAGCAGTACAATTAATCAAAGTATGTGCCTAAACTATCCACACAGTTTTGCCATCTTAATGGTAGATTGTTTATGCCCATAGCGAAGAAGCCTGGAAAGTGGGTGGCTATGAAATCACAAAAGGAGTTTTCCACAACTTTTTGAGAATTAAATATTTTTCCTTGCAAGAAGTGGTCCAAATCCTGGAAGAAGCGGTAGTCAGTTTGTGCAAGGTCTGGTGAATACAGTGGATGACAGACAGTTTCCAAGTCTAGCTTCTGCAGTTTGGGTAGCGTTGTTTGTGTGACATGTGGTCGAACGTTGTCTTGCAAGAGGATTGGCCTGTCTCTATTGATCAATCTGGGCTGTTTAATCACAAGCATCCTCATCATTTCATCCAGTTGGTTGCAATAGACATCCATTGTAATTGATTGACCAGGTTTCATGAGGCCATAGTGGATAATACCAGCATGGGACCACCAGACACCATTAACTTTTTGTTTTTGATGAATATTTGTGGACTGTGTTTCAACACTTCATCTTTATCCAACCATTGTGCTTATAACCTGCGATTGTCAAAAATAATCCATTTTTCATCACACGGAACAATACAGTGTAGAAATGGTTCACCTTTATGTTGTGATGACAAAGAAAGGCAAGCTTCTAGACAATGTGTCTGCTGACATTTGTTTAATTCATGTGGAGCCCATCTATCCAGCTTCTTTACCTTGCCAATTTGTTTCAAATGGTCCAATATTGCTAGAATAGTAACATCAAACTTTGCTGCTAATTCACATGTAGGTTGAGATGGATTCTCTTCCACTATAGCTTTCAACTCATCATTATCCACCTTGGTCTCAGGTTGCCCACATGGCTGATTTTTAAGATTAAAATTACCAGAAGGGAACTTCTCAAACCATCGACATATTGTGTGTTCATTCGCCACATCCTTCTTAAGCACTTCGTTGATATTTTGAGCTGTCTGTGCTGCATTGGTTCCATGACAAAACTCATACTTGAAAATTACACAACTTTTTGACTTATCCATGGTTTCACAAAAATTTATCTAAAAGAAATGTGGATGATAATCACAAGGCAAAATGTGCATTTGAAAGACAGGATGTACCTTCACAATAAACATAAAACAAGAAGTATCAAAATGAAATGTCAGAGATATCAACTGTCAAACTTAGTATTTAAGGAAATCAGACATTTCATACTTAAAAACTTAATACTAAGGTCTTATGCCTCCCCATGAAGGCTTCCTTCGACAAAATTTGAGAAACACACAACTTTTCTTTCACAAGAATGGCTTACTTAAAGTCCATGGGAAACATTTATAAAATAATAATTTATTGCTCTAATAAGTCAGTTCGATCAATTCTGGCTAACACAAATGGCATCCATTCAAACTCTGAGGATATTTTGTTATTTTAATGCAAGACACTACCAAGAAGTAAATCAGAATTAGTTTATACTAAACAGTACGTAACCATCTAGATGGTTAATACTGCTATTGTGAGACATACTCCTTTGCATTTATAATTTATAGTAATTTCCATACTTGTTAGTGATTGTTGCTATTTTTTTGTATTTTTCACTCTTTTAAAGCATGGTTTCTTCCTTTCTAGACTGGAAATCTCCTCATAAATCTTCTATGTGATTAAGTCTGTTACTAAGGTATGTGGTATTGCCATGTTAAAATGTCCCCCTGACTGCTAGATATTACTAACCAGTCATCATATTTTTCTTGTAGAATTTATAAAGTTCTTTAAAAAAACCATTGTGCTTCATGTTTGAGTATCTATTTTTTCACAATATTATACTAGTGGAGGACAGGGGTTGGAGAACAAAGCACTGTAGATTTGAAAAAGCCTGCTATGCTTGGCCTGTAGTTTCAATTTCAGATAAATATTTAGAGAGACACAAAGTAGAATGTGGGATTATTTCTGGAAGAGAACCACTAATAATACACATTCTCACACTAAACAAAACATTGAAACAGTTGTGTTTATGCGTTTACTTAGCCGTGCTCACCATAGCAGTTTATGAATCTGTCTATAACACCATTCATCACAGTCTGACTCCCCTGCCATGTTGCGAGATTCTCAGTTAGAGGCAGAATCCTCTTGGTATCATCACCAAAAAGAAGAGTGTCTGATTCATAGTAGTCATTATGCCAAACTTTGGGGATGATAATAAATTTAATTGTCATATTCTTACAAATGATTGATACTTTTTAAATGTTGCCGTGATGACTTTGAAAAATCATCTGAGAATTTTCTCCTTTGGAATTGTCTTGAAAAATATTTTGTTGCCCTAAAAATGCATTATGTTCATTTTATCCTTTGTGCTTTTTTTTTTTTTTGATAATAGGCATGAGTTACTTCTGTAATTCAGATATAAACTTAAGAAAAATCTAAAAATCATTCTTATTACTTTGTTGTCATACTTAATATTTGTTCCTAAATGGTATTACACAGTATGTGTAAAGTCTTATATTACATACTCTGAGAAATGCTGAGATAAACATAAAATGCTACCTCTAGCAGAACTTCTGCAGACATGGTCTGGGATACATCTGAAAGTGAGTGTGTGTGTGTGTGTGTGTGTGTGTGTGTGTGTGTGTGTGTGTGTGTGTAGGATGGTGGCTGGAACAGTGGGTGGGAGCAAAGATGTGTTCAGACCCTTTTTATAACTTTGCTCATAGTAGAAATAGCGACCCATTAGTGAGCTTGTTTTACTGCTTACAGTGTTTGGTATGTTGATAAGCTAGTCCTTTCCTAATTATAAAAAAAAAAGAAAAAAAAAGTCAGAATGGTTTTTAGGCAAAAGGATTCAAGGAGAGAATTTATAAATATTGCTTGTAAACATGTGCCTATTTCTAGAACAGGCAGGTATCCTGACATCCTTCACTTAAGACCAATTTGTAACCAACACAGTCAGTTTATCCCATCTGTTGTCCATGAGAGGAATATGTGTTACATGTAATGACCAGGATTATCAGATTATATGTTGAGGATTTTCCAATGATTTCCCATAATTTCAAGGAATGTAAAATAAATTGAGCTGAAAGAAAATGTACTTAATTAGGACTAATATAGTGGGCAGTCAAGTCTGGAATTTTTTCAGAATGTTGTTGTTCTTGATGGGCTATCAAGGGCAGCTTGAAATTCATACCAAGAAGGAGAAAGACTCCCATGAACAATTGGATTAGCAAAATTAATTTTGAATATTTGTCTTTTAAGCTCTAGCAAAGGTGGTAAATCTCAGAGATGTCGATAAAGAAGGGGCCAATTAAACTGATCTTATAAATTGACTAAAATTCATGTTAAATTAAGGCAGTTAATTCTTACATCATGCCTGGCTTTAAAATTGGCTGCCTATAAAAACATTCACCATTTTAAACAGCACATTGATGAAGCATTGTGAGAAGTAATACTCGGAATCACTTCCTATTCTTTGTTCAAGGGATTTATTTACTGTGCTCACTGATGTTGCTACTTCTCAGGAAACTATCACATCTTTGTGCCCACTGTAAATCAACATGAACTATTTCACTATGTTTTTAATCTGAAGAGAAAACAATCCTTTTTCCTTACCCTCTCAAAGACGTATTTCATTCTCCTTAATTATCTTAATGTCACAGAAATTGAGAACCTAACTTTAAATTCCACTATAATACACTTAAAAAAAACAAACAAACAGAAATTTCTTGTATCACAGCTCTGAAGGTTGGAAGTCCATAATCAAGGTGTCAACAGGGTTGGTTTCTTCTCAGGGATGTGAAGGAAAACTGTTTTCCAGGTATCTTGATGTATAGATAACAGTCTTCATTTTATGTGTCTTCACATCATCTTCCCTCCACGTGTGTATCTCTGTCCAAATTTCCCCTTTTTATAAGGACACCAGTTATATTGGTTAAGGCCCACCCTAATGACCTCATTTTTAACATGATTACTTATTTAAAGATCATATTTCCAAATAAAGTAACATTCCGAGGTACAAATGGTGAAGACTTCAACATGGATTTTTGTGGAGGCGGGACATAATTCAATCCATAACACAAATTTAGAAGCCCTTTAAATCTCTGGCCAAAGAATAATTGCTTACTATAGTAGACATTACATCCTTTTAAAAGCCTTTTCATTGGAAGATAAAACAGATAAAGAAAATGCTTGAGACAATGACCTGTTGTTTAAATAGAAATAGGGATTTCTCTCAGTATAGAAATTTCTGTAGTTTTATTATTGCTTTTTTCCCCTTTTGATTTCTGTATTAGTTCTAAACATATATATGTGTGTGTGTGTGTATGTAAAAATGGTTCTGATATGTAAAAGCATTCCCATTGAAAAATCTATTTCATTTTCCTTATTCTCTTTCAGTGATTTTAACTTTTAAAATTAAATTATTTTTATTAGGCAGAAAAATGGGTCTAATAAATAATTATAATTTAGTCTCCATTTTAGTATAAAAGTTAATATATTGTGGAGTCACGTTGTTCTCCATTATTATTTAATATTAAATTTTAGACTGTGTAATTACATATGTTCAATTTTATCATACACTTTAAAAATAAAAAAATTCTGTGTTTCTAAGCATATCAGATTACCATTAGTCATTTGATTTTGTTTCTTATTAATTACATTCAAATACTTTCAACTCTTAGCTATAATTATTAAAAAGTAATTATGAATAGATTTAGGAGAATTTTCTAGTCTCTGTATATTCATGTGGTGATTAATTATATTCTTTCTTATTTTAATTTCTTAATTTAGATAAAAATATTAGAAGATAAATGAATTCAGTAAAGTCTGAGGTTACAACATCAATGTACACAATACAGAAGCATTTCTATACACTAATAAAAACCAAGCTGAGAATCAAATCAGGAACTCAATCCCATCTACAATAGCTGCAAAAAAAAATAATAAAATACCTTGGAATATAGTTAGCCAAAGATGTGAAAATTCTCTACAAGAAGAACTACAATATACTGAAAGAAGAAATCATAGATGATACAAACAAATGGGAAAGCATCTCATGCTCACGGATTGGAAGAAAACTATTGGTTAAATGTTTATACTGCCCAAAGTAATCTATAGATTCATTGCAATTAAAATGTCATTTTTCACAAAATTAGGAAAAACAACCCTAAAATTCATATGCAACCAAAAAGAACATGAATATCCAAAGTAATCCTAAGCAAAAATAACAAATCTGGAGGCATTATATTACCTGACTTTGAATCATACTATTAATATAAGGCAATAGTAAACAACACAGCATGCTACTGGTATAAAAGTAGACACACAGATCAATGGAACAGAACAGAGAACTCAGAAATAAAGGGAAATGCCTATCACCAGCTGATCTTTGACAAAGCAGATGAAAGCATACTCTAGGTAAAGGGCACCTTGTTCAATAAATGGTGAATGGAAAATTGGATAGCCATATGCAGAAGAATGAAATTGGAACCCTACTTCTTACCATATACAAAAATTAACTCAAGATGGATTAAAGACTTAGACATAAGACCTGAAACCATAAAAAGTATTAGAAGAAAACCTAGGAAAAACTATACTTGATATTGGCCTAGGTAGAAAATTTATGACTAAGACCCCAAAAGCAAATATAACAAAAACAAAAATAAATAAATGGGAATTAATTAAGCTAAAAAGCTTCTGCAAAGAAAAAGATATAATCAACAGAGGAAATAGACAACCGACAGAATTGGAGAAAATATTTGCAAGCTATACATGAGTCAAAGGACCATATCTAGAATTTATACAGAACTCAAACAAATCAGCAAGAAAAAAAACCAAATAACCCCATTGAAAAGTGGGCAGAAGACATGAACGTACATTTGGACTATAAATTAGTACAACTTCTATGGAAAACACTATCAAGATTCCCTAGAGAACTAAAAGTAGATCTACCATTTGATCCAGCGATCCCATTACTGGGGATCTACCAGAGGTAAAGGAGTCATTTTATTAAAAAGACACTTGTGCCCATATGTTTATCACAGTATAATTCACAATTGTGAAGATATGGAACCAATGGATGAGTGGATAAATAAAATGTGTTGTATGTATACACACACACACACACACACACCCTGTGGAACACTACTCAGATATCAAAAAAAAAAAAAAAAAAAAAAAAGAAACAATGTCTTGGAGCAACCTGGATAGAACTGGCAGACATTATTCTAAGTGAAGTAACCCAGGAACAAAAAAACAAATACAGCATGTTCTCACTTATAAGTGGGAGCTAAGCAATGGTTACGAATGGTCATACAGAGTGACTTAGTGGTCATTGGAGACTCAGAAGGTGGAGGCTAGGGGGTGTAGGATGAGAAATTACCTGTTGAGTACAATGTGCACTATTCAGGTGACAGATATATAAAAGCCTAAACTACTCCACAATGCAATTCATACACGTAACAAAAAAAATTATGCCCCTAAATATATTTAAATTCAAAAAATGTTAGAAGATTCGTTTAATTACGATTTGATAAGAAAAGTCAGAAAACTCTCAACTGGCCAAATACAAGTGGGGAAAGACAGGGCAATGTGTCGTTCTCTCCTTTAATGTAATCGCTACGCCAGGCTAGAAGAAACAATACACAGATGATTTATCTTCAGGACTTGACCATGCCTCTAAAATCTCCTGCATATTTATAATGGCCATGATGGAAGGGGAGGCATATGAAGAACCTTGTTCTATACAGAAAATTTTTAAAATTTAGCAAATGGAATATTCTGTAGCTCCTCTTACATTCAGGCGTACATGTCCGCAAAACAGAAAGAATATGCTTCTGACCTCAGGTGTTGTTTTCAGCACATATTTGTAAACAAGAGCCTTGGCATTTTCTACAGCTTCCTAACTCAATTTTAAAGTTTCTCCAAATTATTTTAGCTCCACTGTCTATAACTCTAAAATGAGTTTGAAAATAAATTCAGTTATTTTGGGGTATTTTTACCAAAAAATATGCCAAGTGTGGGAAACAAATAAATCTACACAGAAAGCTTACTGAATGCTGCAATTTTATGTACTACATTTGACCTTATGCTTTATGAAAAAACGGTCTTGATAGATTTCTTCACTGATCTTTCTTTTAGCACCAGCACAAAGATTGGCATTCAGTAGGTCTCTAAAAAGTGTCTTTTGAATGAGTAATTAAATGAATAAATGTTGTTTCTTCAAAATAATAATACAAAAATCCACTAGATAAGAAAAATATTTAAATGAATGGCAAATAACACCTATGAAATATGAGATTGAATGCCTAATACTTAAACCATTGGTAATTGCAGGTTGCATGGACACCATATAAGTATCCCATTGCTGCTATAACAAATTACCACGAATTTAGTGGCTTAAAACAACACAGATTTGTATTACAGTTCGGGAGTTCAGCAGTCCTAAAAGAGTCTATAAACTGCCTTCAATGGCACAACTTGGAAGAGACAGCCATGAGTCTGTGCTGGCTGAAAGTTAGGTTTATCCACCATCACTTTTGTTACAAAATATATTAGGGCTACTCTGCAGATGCTGCTTAACATGATTTTTTCTTAGAGGATGAAGCCTACCACAGACAATGAAGGACAAATGGGAAAAACTTTGACAGTCCATGGCCATGTTCTGAATGACAAGTATGACACCCACTTCTTTCACTTATTTTTACCTTGCAAAAAAGTCCATAGTTGCAGAGGAAGCCCTGCAAAGCTCCAAAAAGATAAGAGCTCAAATGTTATAAAAACATGAAGTTTATACATCTTCTCCTGGAACAATTGAAAGTGGCTGTCTTAATTAACATTTTCAGAGGATCTGTCCAAACTGAGGATGACTAAAGTCTGTATAATATGCGGGAGGGGAGATCTCATTAAAAAGCACAAAATACTTTTGCAGATTTTTATAAAAACATATATAATTCATATTAAATATTAATAGCGACTTTCCCAGAAGGAATCTACAGAAAATGAGGGACCATGAAGGTTACACTCCATTAGGTTAACTAACAATCGATTTACCTTTCTGCATATTTGTCTACCATTTATATAAAGTTAGCCCCTTGCTTGCTCAGTACATAGAAGTCAATAAATATTTACTGAATACCTTTTTTTTTATTTCAGCATATTATGGGGGTACAAATGTTTAGCTTATGTTTATTGCCCTTGCCCCACCGGAGTCAGAGCTTCAAGCGTGTCCATCCCCCAGACTGTGCGCACCACACCCATTAGGTATGTGTATACCCATCCCCTTCTCTCCCCTCCCATCTGCCTGACACCCAATGAATGTTATTCCTATACGTGCACTTAGGTGTTGAGAATACTTTCTATTATCTTCCTTACTTCCCCTTTTTCCAGAAAACCCCTCAATTGCACCAGCATTCCTTAGTCCCTGAGCGTGATATTCATTTACATTGCTACAAGTGGCACAAGCAGTCTCTTCGCTGCTCTTATCCCCCAAAATATACACTTGGAGACAATCATCAGTGCTCAGACCTCAGAGGCAATAACTGATTGGGAGAGCTTTCAGTTTCTGGAATTCTGAAATGATTGATTACTCTGCCTCTTGGACAACCTGCTCCAGCATTGGCCATAAATGATGATCACATGAGGATTAAAATAACATTAAGACAATAATGTAAAATGTTTTAAAGCAACTAGTTTATTATATATTCTTAATTATACAGTTAAAAAAAGCTATCATATCATCTACTTTTTTCAAATTGGTTTCCCGTGTATTTTAATAAACATATCTACTACAAAACACCTAGAAATTTTGGATAAAAATGCAATAAACATAATTTTGAATTTATGACTGTGACTGTGAGATAATAAAATAAATTCTTAAGGGAAAAAGAAAAAAAAAAGGAAAGAAAATGAAGCCATACAAACATAAAATCACGGTTCCTTTTTTCATCGGATGGATTTCCATGTTTAAAATGGCTAAACTAAGGTAAGTTTAAAATTGAAAGCAGCTGAGAAAGAAGTTGTAGTTTTGGGAGCAGAGAACCTTGTTTTTTCCTAAATCCATAATTTAAGAGAAAGATTTCTAGTTTCCTTTAAGCTTTAATTTCTTCTCTTTTAGCTTCCCATCCTATAATTCTGGAGATCTTTAAATGCAGTAATGTTTATTACTGTAGTCCTGTAATTATTTTGTAAAAGTAGAAGTCTCATTCCATTTACAAGACAATGGGGAACAGAAAAAAGTACCTGCATTAAGGAGGAAAGAGAAAGAAAAAAACTGTTTCCTATCTAGCTCTGCTCTCCATTTAAATACCACAGATCCTTGCAACAGCGAAGAAAAGTGATAACGAAACTGAGTCCATATGATGTATGAGGACACAGAATGAGGAATGGGGATATCATTAAGCTTTAAAAATTATCATTCCCTTATCTGTAAAATGGGGATAAAAATGCTTACATTGCTTAGCTCATAAAATTGATTTTGAATTTTGTAAATGAAGACGTAAAAATGTATAATGGTGACTATAGTAAATAACAATATTGCATATGCAATAAAAATTGCTAGGAAAGTAGATTTAAAATGTCCTCACCAAAAAAGAGTATGTGAGGTAATGCTATGTTAAATGGTTTGATTTAGCCATTCCCTAATATATACATGTATCAAAACATCATGTTGCACACCATAAATATATGCAATTTTATTTGTCAAGTTAAAGAATGTTTTAAGAGACAGAAAAAAATGTATGCACTCCTAAAACTTTAACAGGCTATAAAATTGTTGTAGTTGTTAATGAGAAGCCACATGTAACTCTGCCTAAATGTTCCTAATTCTGTACGGAGAAAAAATATTTTTTTTCTTTTACCTGCTTAAGTTCTGTAAATGGAGCTCTGCAGATTAAACTGATGAAAGACATTAACTGGAGAAAAGGTTTGTTATGTATACATATGAAGGCCTTCATAGAAAAGAGGCGAAGATGCAAAGAATGGGTTAGAACCTGGGACTTACAGATCATTTTAACAAACAGCAACAAATTGTGTCATGACATGACAAAGGGAAGTGAGTTTGGGATTCTAGGGGTAGTAAATTGTGGGAAAGCAAATATGTGGGGGAAACTAATGGGATATAAGGGTTATTTTAGTAATGTTTGTTATGCAGAGTCAATCTCTCATGCAGTCTCTGGGGTGATGAGAGTGTCTTATGAATAGGCATTATCCTCTTCCTGAGATGGGGAGGGACAGTTTCACAAATGCAAATTTATACCCAGTTTTAGATAGAACAGGGACATGTAGAGAGAGAATTTTTCCTGTGTGTGATGTTTCTCCATTGCCTGCTGCTCAAAATAATTCTCATGCCTAAGTGTCATGTACTGGGATGGCATACCCTGACCCCCTTCACCACCCTGAAAGCTTTGCTTTTTGGTCCATGATGTCACAGATTTATTATCTGCAAGGCAAAAAGACATACTGCTTTAGAAGAATAAAAGTTGACTTATATTTTTCATTTCTGAAGCACATTTGCATTTAGAAATGCTTTTATTTTATATATATATTTATATATTTTTCCTCAGTGATTTTCCCAAGTTGGTGTGCCAAAAATTCATCTTGGCCAGTTTTAAATGCCTGTCCTCCAAGTGATTCTGATTCTGGGTGAGGTACAAAAATTTTCATTTTTACTCCATGTGATTCTGATAGCTGTGATCTGTGGAATATGCTTTTAGTAATGCTCTGAGAGTAATAAACAGTCTTAGTTCAGATTTGCTCTTCCAGTAAACACAGGCAGGTATGAGTTGGAGCTGGCTTTCTCATCTTCTGCCAATGCATAATCTGCTTGTGTTCTTATGTGTTTTCAAAAAGAGTATGCACAAGAGAGTAAAATTTTATGTGTTTTAAGAACTTAATAATACAATGGGAATCAAGAGATGAGGAAAAGAAGAAAGGAAGACAAAGCAAAAAGGTATGAATGGCATAATCACCTTTGGGATATGGGTACTATCTAGGCTATTCTGTTCACCAGATAATATTCTGAATATTTACCACTGTATACTGACTCATTTTACAGTATATTTATGAAATAAAGTATATTAGTAATAAAATGTTCATTTTGATTGAAAAGGTACAAAACTATTGTCTATTTATATGACTTTATTTTATAAAAAATTAGCACTTAGTATTCCGATATGCCTGTATTGTAACACTATCTCAAAATCAGTTAGAATGAAATGCAGAGTTGTGTAAGGGAGATGTATTACCACTATCCTAGAGGTCACCGGTGGTAGCTCTAGAATCTACTGGAAAATCAATGTGCTACCAGTGAAGTGAGTAACGACTTTGTTATTTCATTGGTTTTAATTGGTATAATCTTATAGTTAGCAACAACTGTAGCTTTTTAACTTGAATCAAATTATATTCACGGCAATTTCCAGAAGTCTTATAAGTGTGGTATGCAATCTAATAGAAATATACTAATCACCTAATATGATTAGCCACTGTACAACTTTAACATTGTTAATCCTTTATTATCAGGTGGACATAAAGTAAGTCCATCCAAGGATCACAGTAGGATGTAAATAGTTTTTTTATATGTATTTTCCACTCCCTACAATTTAGGTTTAGTTAAAGCTTGATGTGTCTCAGGTCCTAAAATGTTAGGCAATGTAAATGTAGGTAATTTATTTTGTTTCAGATGTATTTATAAATTGAGTATTAGCACTTTACTACATTAGAATCATGTGCATGATTTCTCATGAATATCTTTTAATTGATTTAAATGAATTTAGGATAATAAGTGATAAGAAAAAGATTAGCAGCTGTTTTGTGATCCATCTTGCATCCTCAGGAGCAACCAGAGAATAAAAGAAAAAAGAAACAGGTAGTTGAGTAAAGACAAATCTCCTTGTTAACATGCCAATTAAACTACCAAATGAATTTGACCAACAGAAAGATAATGGAAAATCCTGATCTGTGGAATGCTTTTAGTATAGATTTAGGTACAACTGGTCAGTCAAGGTTGCTGATGGTTAACAAACAGAATTTAAAGACTTATTGAACATGATCCATTAAGAAATATATCATCAGCTTTATAATTATTAGAATATAAAGTTGATACATTTTATAACTGAAATATCTCCTGTTGTGGAAATTACTTAACCCCAGATTGTATCGCTTACAGATTTCATCTGTCAACTAGATCAGGGTGTGTTCTAATGTGGCAAGGAAGAACTCGAGGGGCTTCATTGCTGGTCTCAGATTTTTTTTATGCTTTGTTGGCTAATCTGTGGGTTTTACTTGAGTCTCACTATTTCCTGTTGAATTCTTTATTTTGCTTATCGATAAATTTTCTTATTTTTCTAAAAAATTCAACTCTGCTCAGCTGTTTCACCACAGACAAAAAGGGTATCTAATATGAAATGCATCTGCTTTTCTGTTTCAATAGATCTATATTATTTTATGTTCCATTATTTCTCATCTGCCTACAGTGTTTATTTATCAATTCAACAAAAAGTTTGCATCAAACGTTGAACTACCGATAGTTCAAATTATAATGGCAAAGAATACAGATTCTATGCCTGACAGCACAGGACTGTAGTCTACTGAACAAGACAGATATTTAATGTCATATAATTTGTAAATTACTGCAATTTGCTAACCTCTAACCAAGTGTAAGAAGTTAGGAAAGTTTTCCTTAATGAAGTGACATCTAAGGCAAGAACTGGATATAGGACAATGAAGGAATGACAAGAGTGGTGATGGTTACAGGTAAAGAAAACAGCATGAGCAAAGGCACTGAGGACATTTAAGAACTGAAGGAAGGTCATATGGATGAAGTTCAAGATAGGATGGAGTGATGAAGTGGAGAGTGAGGCTGTAGTCTCAGTTCAAAGACTATGGCCTTTAACCTAAGACAAATAGAATACCCTGGATGGGGATTTGCATTGTTCTAGATGAAACAATGCAAATTAATAAAACCTTTTTCCAGTTTGAAAACTTTATCTATGTTTTTGTTTGTACTAATCCCCTACCCCTACATTCAGGAGGTTATCATCAATCATTTCCTCTTTCTGTCTCATCTTCAAACCTTTTTGCCTATCAATTTCTTTCCCTCACAAATACCCCAGTCACCCCTGGACCAAAGAATTGTTTTTCTTCAACCTGGATACATATTCCCTTGCCTTTTATTGTCAAATGACTTGAAATAATAATGCACCCTTTGCTGCAGTGCAACTGTTGTAAGAATTACATCTAGAAGACCCATGAATAAACTTCAGTCCAAGTTACCCTATTAGTTTATTTACATGTCATTTGTGCAGTATTATAACAGGCATTGAATGTATCACTGAAGTGTCCTCTGAGATGAAGGGTTTAGCTTATTTGTAAATTGCTTACCCACTCCACAGTATTATCAAGATTAAACAACATGATTTTCCCCTCAATAAATATTCATTGTGCAACTGCTAGGTGCAAGAATGGAAATACCAATAAGGTAAAAGACAGAGAAGGTCTGTGCCTTTCCAGAAGCTCAGAAGTGACAGTGGTGCAGGTAGGAAAGAGGGAATACAGATAAGAAACAAGAAAATAAATATACATGTTAATTTTACATTATAGTATATTTTATAAAAGCGATTTTAAACTATATGGTAGTTTCAATTCATTCACTCATTTATTCAACAAATATCTGTATTTCTGCCCTGTAAATTAACTGTGTTGAAGAAGCAAATGTCAGTAAGAGTGTGTCCTGCCCTTAAAGAGCTCAAGTTCTTAGGAGGGGTAAATGTGAGACTTGATAAACTACTTTACAATGAGGTAGGTGATAGAAAAGAGGTAGGAACAAACTACTGGAGGACAGACTCAATTTACTTAAGAAAGTAGAGGCAGGATTTCATAGAGGAGATAAAATCTAGAATGCTGAATTTTAAAGGATGAATAAAAGGTTGTTAAAGATGGGTTGGGGTCTTCCATGATGAAGATTAACATGAGTAAATGGATAAATGAGGAAAAGTGTTTGGTATGTGACCAAGTCAGACAGGTTCAATGGCCAGGACAAAGGACATGAGTGATGGGGAGAGAGGACTGATAGACACAGGAGAAATACACATAAGCTCACTTAGCCTTTCATTCCAAATTAATATTATTTATTATTAAATTTTATCAAGATTAAGATATTAGCCTTAATCTACCTATTCAACTCAGGTAGATTATCAGATAAATTTATAGAATAATTAACTTCTTATCCCATTACCTTTCACAGTGAAATCAAGCCTATAATTCAACAACTAATTAAATAGGATTATTCTTTTCAGGGGAGATATAACTATTTTTCTTTCTCCTTGGAATGAATGAAACATTCCATTCCATAATATGCATTTCATCACCAAACTCTCAAGTTCCCACTGGGCAGCAAGATATTAATATTTGAATATTTATGATAGTGCTGAAGGATAGTCAGTGATTGCATTGTCTGTGATAAAAATAATACTAGGAACAACCATTTCTTATGTATTGTAAGTTTGCTGCCTACTCCCAGGACCCTTGGGGGGAAATTCCATTAAAAAAATCAAATTAATAAACTTGCATCTCCCCACACAATCAGCATTTATCATTTTTAAATTATTATGTCATTCACCTTCTATGAGTGAAATGCAGTTACTGTTATAGATCATTACCACAAGATCAATGTCTCTAGCTTCAAAAATAGATGTCTGTTTTGGCTTCAAATTAATCTGCTAGCAGGAGTCTGGTATTATTACTTCAGTATATTAGTATGAAAATATGTCCATGAATATTCATTCATGAGCATGGACTTCTTAATTTAGACAGTTAGCTTTTTAGTATAGTTTCTTTCATTTTCCTTGGGCAGCCACTATCCGTTAT
>RJWJ010025018.1:0-24313 GCA_004363605.1 Indri indri | reverse complement strand
AGACCACGACCTGAGAACAAGCGGTTTATTTGGTAGGTGGTTTCAGGTAAGGCACCAGGGGTGGGACAGTGAGACAGGGGAGGGAAGACAGCCAACACGGGGTCCCTTCATGGGCCAGTGCCCCCTGTGGGCAACTGGGAACCTCCGGGAGATGGGGTAGAACGCGCCTCAGAGCTGTCCCACTGGAGGGGCAAGGAAGCTGGGGAGCTGGGGTATTTATCCACCAACTCCCATCTTCTTTGGATAAAGGCCGCTCCCCAGGACATAAACCTCAGCACTTGCTGTCTGCCCTGCACACGCCTGAGAGACAGCCTCCCTGGACAGAGAGTAAGACTCTATCGGGGGAGGACACAGGGACAGGGCACTGACAGCTTCCTCTGGGCTCCCGTCCCCCTCCCCACCTGCCAACCCGGAGCTCCTAAGAGGTCGTCTACCCCATCCTCTCACCTGCCCCAGGCCCTTCTTCTAACTTCATGGCTGAAAGCTTGGACTCGGAGACAGATTGCCTAGGTTCAAATGCAGCACCTAAGACTTGTGTAGACTCCAGCAGTGTGCAGAACCTCCCAAAGCCTCAGGTCCCTTCTCTGCAGCATGGGGTTAATGCTTCCCGGGTCATGCAGATGTGAGGGTTGAATAAGACAATGCATGCACCGCTCTTAGCACAGTGCCTGCACAGTAAGCACTTGAAAACCACAGGCCATCACCCAGGGCTGTCACGCACAGCTGTGGGGGTTGACCCTTGCACTAAGGCACCCAGCTGGGGGGAGCCAAGTGCAGCTGGAATCCAGCCTGGGCCCCCTCCCTGGCCAGGCTCCTCAGTGGGGCTGCCTCAGCTCAGAGGAAGATTAAGATTGGCCACCAAAGGGGAACACCTTTTTATCACCTATTTGCCTTGAGATGGTGCCTTGTTCAATCTCAAAAAGTTGCCAACTGGGCTACGGACGGCCCTGAATATTATTATTGTCATTATTATTACTGCTCTTATTATAAGCTAATTAATTCCCAGGAGGTGTCCCTTAAACAGGAGAAAACACAAGCCAGTGTTTCAACAACTGCTCCATCTGGGCAGAATGTTTCTCTAGCAGGTTAGGTCCTGCTTGACCTAACAAGTCGTTTTGGTCAGGGAGCTTCCAGCTGTCTACATGGAGGGGGCCATGGCATCCCAGCGCCCCCAGAGCACTTGGAGCTGTGAGCTGGGTGCCATCCGCAGTTCCTGACACCACCAGTTGGACAGTCAAAGAAAAGAGTGATTTAATGAGCTTCCAAGAAAACATATTACCCAGGAATTCCGGGGAAATATCTGTTCTCTTCTGGCGCTGCACCCTTGGTTCCCTGTGGGGGCGGGGTGCTCAGACTCGTGGGACATAGTCCAAGAGTGGAGGAGAGAGAAAGGTTGAGCCAATCAACGCTTTCCCTGCACCAGCTTGTCCCCCTCCCACTGGCCGTCCAGAGGGCTCTGTCCACCCCAGCCCCGGGCACACCAGTCCTCCTCCTCTCCTCGGTCAGGGAGGGCTCACTAGCCCTTTCCCAGGTCCCTCGGGCCTGCCCCAGCCCCTCCAATCTCTTTATGTCCACCTGAGCCTCCTCCAAACCCCTCGTGTCCCTCATTCCAGGCTGCAAACAGACCACACTACTTCCGACAGCAAACATCACAATTTCCCTTCAGCCCGCCTAAGGCCCCGAGCGCATCTGAAGTTGAAAACTTGTGATGTTGTCTTGCAGTTGAAAGAGACCCTTCTATTTTTCTTCCCCCACCCTCCAAGTCCCTTCATAAAACAATCTCTCTGAATTCCCAGCAGTGAGGCTTCCCGGAGCTCCTCTCCCCGTACGTCCGTGGAGATACACGTCCCTCCCCCTCCAGCGTCCAGCCCCAGCTCTGCATCACCGGGGAGACCCAAGCTCACAGTGGGAAGCAAAGTGCTCATCCTTGGAAGACTTCGTCTGTACCTGTGGAACTGCTCACCCTTGCCCGGAGCCAAACCTCCCACCCAGTCCCAGGACAGTCCCGCAGGAACGGCCTCCCTCTATGTAGTGCCTCAGGGCAGAGCTGAGTCCTCAATGCGAACCCCCACCCCACAGAGCAGCCATCCTCCACCCTCCCCCTGAAGTCTCCACGTTCTCCCCTCCTTTGGGCAGAGCCTCCGAAAGCCCAGTGCAAACACAGATGTTGCCTGGGGCTGGGGCTGGAGCCCTGTTTATGTGTACATGCTCGCACATACTGTGCACACGCACACTTGCACAGTGACCAGGGACATGCACATGCGACCCACACCATCACTGAAGCTTCAAATTCAGGTAAAGAAAAAGAATTGTATGAACTCGCACACACCATTTGGGCACACGTATTTACCCCCTTGCCCACATACACACACATGACCATGACACATGTGCACACAGAGAGACGCACAAACAGAAACGGGCACACACAGTAACTCACCCATACACGTGCAGTCCAACACACTCGCACGTATCCTGGGCACACACACCCACACTCAAAAGTTGCTCTGAAAGCCCAGATTGAAGGGAGCCCTGCTCCAGGCCGGCTGGGGGCTGTGGACGTTCAGTGGAGACTCAGAGTAATTAGCTCTTTAATCAAAGTCTTCTCGCCACTCACTGGCCAGGAGGACCCACACACCAACGCCTGGCTCGGATCCTGAGCATCTCAGATGCTGCAGATGGGCCCGGCCCGGGCCGCCCAGAGGCTCCGTCTGGGTGGTAATTAGGGACAGGGCTCAGCTGAAGACCCGCAGCCAACCAGCCGCTTCACTTTCCTCTTCCAGGAGGGAAGGCCCTGCCGGCTCCACAGTGCTTCTTCTCCATGCCCTCGCCAGGCCTCCGGCTCTGGCTCCACTCCTAGCCCTGCCACACCTGCACCCCCAACACACACACACACACACACACACACACACACGCACGCACGCACGCACACACCATGAAAGGCAGTGGGTGAGGGCCCCAGGCCAGCACTTGCTGCAGCTTCCACCACAGCCTTCCCCCAGCCCAAAGTGGGAATTAGTGTAAGTGCCTCAGCCCCACCCTCAATCACCCACCCTGCCCCAGCCCCAGCCCACTGCCCACCCAGATGGAGACCCTGACCCGCGCCTCCTCCCACAGCTGCTCAGGGCAAGCTCATTGCCTCCAGCCTGTCTGCATTCCTGTCCTAGGGCTGCCACAGCAAAATGTCACAAAACTGAGTGACTTAATCAACAGAAGTTTGTATCTCACAGTCCTGAAGCCTAGAAGTCCAAGATCAAAGTGTCAGCAGGGCTGGTTCCTTCTGAGGGCTGCGAGGAAGAACCCGTCCCCGGCTCTCTCCTCACTGGTGTTTGCCAACAACATTTGATGTTCCTTGGTTTATAGACACATCACCCCAATCTCTGCCTTATTATGCACCTGGCATTCTCCTTGTGTGTGTGCCCATCTCCAAGTTTTTCCTTTTTACGAGGACACCAGTCGTACTGGGTTAGGGCCCACCCCAATGGCCTCATTTTAACTTGATTACCTCTGTAAAGACCCCACTTCCAAATAAGATCATATTCTGGGGCACTGGGGGTTAGGACTTCAACGTGAATTTTGGGGATGGACACAATCCAGCCCATGACACTGCCCTGCTGTCACCTGGTGACCCAGCCTTCCTCCTCACCACTGCTCAGATTCACGTAGGGTGCTTTTGCCCAGGGATGGTTAATGCATTATCCATTAAGGCATTGTGGCTGTGCATGACTTAGTTTTTCACTCCTTCACTCTCTCACTCATAGGTATTTACTGAGCACCTGCTATGTGCCAGGCACCATCCTGCGTGACCCAGATAAGTGAGGTCAAACAATAAGTGAGCACGTAGGGAGGGTAATTCCAGCATGGGTGGAGCGCTGTGAGGGACACCAACAGGGTGTGGGGACAGAGGATAACGGAAGTGACGGGGCGATTCAGGACTGGGTGGTTAGAGATTTTTCCAAAGAGGAGACATTTCGGCTGCGGCCTGAAAAATGGAAGGGATCCCCCTGAGCAAAAGTGTTCAAGGAAGAACATTCCAGCAGAGGGAACAGCAAGGCTGACTACGTGGAGTCCAGCAAGTTCATGACACCCCACAAACAGAAAGGTGGGTGAGTGGCTGTACTGTCCAGGGAACCAGAAGGAGCCCCTTGTGGTGCAGGAAGAGGAGCAAACCCCTGAGGTCCCCAGAGCACGTGGGATGGGATGAGATCAGAGGGCTGGGCAAGGACCTAACCACGAGGGGCTTTGCAGGCCACAGCAAGTGGCCCATTGTGTCCGAGAAGGGGCCAGCATGGAAGTGACGAGAACACGAGCCATTTTGCATGGCCCAGGACCTCGATCCTGCTGAGCAGGCGCGTGTGTCATGGTGAGGTCACGCTCCACTCTGCCCAGTATATTTTAACTGGGATCTGCCATGGATTTGGGTGCGCAGATGAAAACATTTCAATTCCATTGCTTTGAATGCCCATCAGCTTTCCGCCCTGTGCCTGTAAGAAATGGATCGAACATGGCATTGAGGTGACTTCCTGGCTTTAAATTTGGACTCCCCTGAGCACCTGAGACTCTGGGCTGCATAGGAATTCCTGGGAGTCCACGGGGCAGATGTGGAGCAACAAGGCGCTCAGCAAACCCCAGCCCTGCAGACAGGGCAGGGTGGGCCCTCCCACTGCTTCCCTCCTACCAAGCTCTTTCCCGCCTCCGCCTCTGTGCTTGTTGTTCCCAAAGCTGGGGAGGCTCTTCCACCGGCTCTTCCACAGCTGGTTCCTTCCCCTCCTTCAGGCCCTCCCGTCTGCCAGCAGCCCAGGGAGGCCTTCCTCCATCGCCCCGTCCAGAGGTGGTCCCTGTGGCATCGTCCCCCGCCGCAGCCCGCGTCACATTTGTCATCATTGTTTCACTGGTTTATGCCTGCGCCAAGATGCTCCTCTCAATATAAATTCCCGGTGGGCTGCCATGTATCTATCTTGTTTAGAAGGGAGGAAGCAGGGGGAGAAAGAGGAGGGGGGAGGGAAGAAACAGGAAGGAAAGAAAAGAGGATGGAGGGAAGGTTGGAGGGAGGGAGGGTAGACACTTGGTGCTGGACGGTCGCATGATTTAGATCAGGGTTCCTCGACCTCCCCACTAGCGACACGTTGAGCCAGATCATTCTGTGTCACAGGGAGTTGTCCAGTACATTCTGACATGCTTAGCAGCGTTCCCGGCCCCTGCCCACTAGGTGCCATGACCCCACCCACTTCAAGTAGTGACAACCAAAAATGTCTCCAGACATCGCCAAATGTCCTTTGGGGGACAAAATCACCTCTGATTGAAAGCCACTGGTCTAGAGGTTTTCAGTCTGTTTTCAACAATCAAATTCTTATTTCGGACTTTTACACAGAAGCCCAATCTGTGTAACACATCACAGTGGAGCAGCCCCAGGGCTATTGCTCAGCTACTGCTACACGAATGCTGCAGTGACACCCCAAACTCAGTGACTCTTAACGGCAAGTGCTGGTTCTCACGCTCCTGCGTCCACAGGTAGACTGGGCTCCGCTTATCTAGGCTGGGCTCAAGAGGGCAGCTCCGCTTCCAGCTGGAAGTTGGCTGGACCTGGCTGCGGGGTGCAAATTGGGTTCAGGCCTGTTCCGTGCATGGTCATGCTGGGATTCATTTGTGCACACTCGTCATGACAGCAGGTCACCCCTGTGCATGCAGGAGGGCATAAGCCACATCACACAGGCATGTTTACATGTCCACTGCCTTGTCTCATTCCAACTCTGCTCATTGAAACATGAGCAAACACATGGGCAAGCCCAACATCCATGGGGCAGAGAGGGGAGGTGAGTGGATACTTACTGAACGATAATCCATCTACGTCGAGCCTAAGAACACACTGATCAGATAGTCGAGGCTCATGGGAAAGATGGGCCATGGGCCTGCACTGACCTTTCCCCAACACCAGGGCCTCACGGAGCCTCTGCTCGTGGCTACCGCAGAGCATCCCAGGGCTGTGAACCCAGGGACGGTCCACAGCAGGCAATCAGGAGCTGGAGCCCGTGAGTCTGTGCCCAGGCCCGTGTGCTCAGCCTTCCTGAGCACTTGCAAGTGTGGCTGTCACTCAGCAAATATGTTCCCAGTGTCTCCTCTGTGCTGGACAGTGTCCAGGGCGCTAGGGACCCAGTGGTGAGCATGGAGCACACAGCCAAGTGGGGTGAATGCCAGGGGGTGGCCCCAACATCTGCACAGAGAGCACCAGTATGGACCACCGCTCTCTTCTTTCTCAATCAACACTCCTGGCATTAATCTCCAGAACCTGCCTTTGGGGACTCAGAGGACCCTTTTCCTGTTGCAGCTCCGGCCCCTCAAACAGGGATCCTTCGGATATGGGGACTTGTCTCATCAAGATATCATCATGTCTAAATCGAGGCTGCGTCAGCAGCCCCATGAAAATGAATAATGGCCTCAATTATGACCCATATAACAGCCCAATAAAACCTAATTAAAATGATCCACATCCCATCTGCCAAGTGCAGGGCAAAGCAGCCCAGGAAGGTTGGAGGCCCAGTCGATTCAAGGAGAACAGGTAACGTGAATAATAATTATCACGTTCATATTATTATAAATATGTACTATGTAATATCAGCATATAATAATATAATATAATTATCATATTATTATTTTATTATTGCAGCTGACATTTATCATGTGCTTTCAGGGGAGCAGCCCAGTGCTAATAGGGGCTCTGCCTGATCTACTGAACATGTATCATCTCACTTAATTCTCACGAGCTTCCCATAAATTAAGTGCAATCATTATTCCCATTTTACAGATGAGAAAACTGAGGCACAGAGAGGTTAAGTAAGTTGCTCAAAGTTACACTATTAACAGGTAGTGGAACAGGAACGTCAGAGTCTAACAGTGCCTGGCCTGTAAAAGATGCTCAATACATATATGTTGAAGGCATGAATGCTTTTGGCCAAGAGTCTATGTCAGGTAACCCAACACGCCACACAGACAACCAACGAACACTTATTTAGCACCACCTAAAATCTCGGTGTTGTGCTAGAAACAAAGTGGGAGAAAGACAAGTCGATCATTGAAATCTAACATGATTGCTACAGTGGAGGTATGTGCAAACAAAATGTGTACATGGGTGGGCGGGGGGGACTTAATTCTGCCTGGGAATTCAAGGAAGACTTCCTGTAGAAGGCAGCACTGAAGGTGGGCTGTAAAAGATGCAGGGAGATTTGCCGGACAAGGTAGAGAAAGGCATTCTAGGCAGAGGGAACAGCATAGGCAAAGTTACAGAACGGTCAGAGCCCAGCATATTCTGGGCATCACAAAGTTACACAGTACGAAGTTGCAATTTCACAGTCTGGCTGGAGCGCGATGTAAGAGCCAGGTATGTCAGATGAGGAGGGCAGCAAGGTCAAAAGTCAAGATCATTAAACACTTTTTAGGCCAGGCTCGGGGATTTAGCTTTTGCCCCATAAGCAATGAGGAACCGTGGAAGATTTTGAAACAGAGGAGTGATATGGTCAGATCTGTTCGTTAGAAGCATCCCCTCTAGGGGCTGGGCAGGGAATGTCTTGGGAAAGACAGGAAAACCCAAACCCTAGGACATTTGGAGGCAGCACCCCTTGCAAGAGCATGAACTGCCAAACCTTTTTATTAGAGAAAAACCTTAAAACTGGCCCAATATGGTCAGACAAGCAGCCCCAACACCTAGCCCTACCTGGCACCATAGCCAGAATTGGACCAAGCCTGCTCTCTTTGCCTAACTAAGGAGTGCAACGCTGAGATTATCTCCAAGCAGTTTTCCATGGGCCTACCCTGCCCCCACCCAAGGGAGATGACTTTTGCATCCTGGGTACCATCACAGGTACCGTCACAGGTCTCTACCTGTGGACAGAGTGGCAGGAGGCGGTACACGCTGTCTCCTGCCTCGAGGCCAGCAGTGCAGGAACGAGCTGACTCCTCCAAACGGATGGGTCTTTCAAAAACCAAGAACGCCAAGGTTGCAGGCGTGTGAGACAGATGGGATAAAAAACAGTCTCTGTCGTTGCCTTTGTCATTTCCAATGATGCTGCCCTTTGGCCCAGGAAGAGATTCTAAATGCATAAATAGAGCAATCATCTCCAGCATCAATATTTTGATAAAACGAAAGGGTGGGGGGAACACGTATTATAAACACCACCTCCGGGAAGCGCAGTCAGGAAAAAGTTATTAAACATTCTGTCACAAGCTTGGCAGACGGCACTGTCCACCCGCCCAGCACTGAGTTCCTAATAAAGGTGGCATCTTGGAATTTGTCACTTTCGAATGCATAATTCACTAGTCAAAAAGCAGCGGTAATACATTGCATTTTCATAAGGGGCTCTGAAGCTGTCTAATTTCCCTGAGCCGTGGGACGACAAGAGGCTGTGGCCACTCGCGGAGGCCCCTTTATGCATTATGGATAGAGACTTTGCAATTCAAAGTGACAGCTCAGCCTCCCTGTTGCCCACCCACCAAAACCCCAGATCATGCTGGAAGGCCCAGGACTAAAGGACAGGTCTGCCCCCAAAGCCAACAGCCATTTGGTGCCTAGAAGTGAGCGTGTGTGCGTGTGCATGTATTTGTGTGTGTGGAGGTATGAAAAGAAGCAAACATCATTGCCTGGGTCTCACCAAACATAATCAGAAACCAGCCTGACCTGACACTTGACAACGTGCGTGTGAGATGGGGCAAAGAACAAGTGGGCAATGATTAGACAGGACCAGCCGGCTCCGTGCCTGCTACGTGCACTCCTGAAGGCCGGAGAGCCACAGCAGCGGTGGCACTGAAAATGCCCCAGGCAAGGCACTCAGCCTTACCCTGGCAGGGCCTCTTAAAAAATGAAACCACGTAGTGTATTAGAAATAGCACAGGACAGGGAGTGGAGAGAATTGTATTCAAATACGGTTCCTCGACCGACTCACCTATTGCGGTGGCCACTAGAACACCTAGGGTTTTTCTCTACTCATACACATTTGGCCCCGATGGTCAATGTGGACAACTGTCCCTTCCTCAGGGCCAAGGAGGAAGCTACTCAGGAGGCTGAGGCGTGAGGATCACTTGAACCCAGGAAGGAGTTTGAGGCTATAGTGAGCGATGATCACGCCACTGCACTCCAGCCTGGGTGACAGAGAGAGACCCTGTCTCTAAATAAACAAACGAACCAACAAGTATATTTCCAAAAAAACAATTTAGCTATACCTATCAAAATTGTTGAATGGAATTTTTCTTGAGGAAGTTTTATAAATGTGCTGCAGAACTGAAGTTTATAAGAGAAAAATTAGAAATAATATAAACATACAGCAATGCTTTGTAGCCGTAGAAGATGATGTTGTAGAAAGATGTTGAATGATTCAGAAAGATGTACATTAGATGTTAATTAATAAAAGAAAAGCTTGATACATCGCTATGTACATGCAATTCCTTTTTTAAAAAACATGTATATATCCATAGATACAACACTGAAAGGATACACACTGAAATGTCAATAATATCACTTTCTGGGTGGATTAATAATGAGTGATGTCCATTTTCTTACTTCTGCCTATCAGTTTTCCTATATATTTCTTATATAAGTTCAATGAATAATATCTATATGAATAAAATAGCATATTTCTTTATCAAAAATTTTAAAATAGTATCTCTGCCCCTATGGTGAGCTCAGGATGAAATAATAAAATACTATAAACTGAGTGGCTCAAACAACAGAAATTTATTTCTCACAGTTCTGGAGGCTGGGAAGTCCAAGATCAAGGTGCTGGCCAATTTGGCATCTGGTGAGGGCTCTCCTCCCGGCTTGTAGACAGCCACCTTCTTATTGTGTCCTTGAATGGCCTTTCCTCGGCACCATCATGAGGGCCCTACTCTCATGACCCCACCTAACCCTATTTATCTCCTAAAAGCCATTATCTCCAAATACATTAGGTGTTAGAGCTTTAACATATGAATTTGAAGGAGCATAAGAATTCAATCCATAACAGCCCCAAATACATAACCTGAATCTAATCATGAGGGGAAAAAAATCAAAGAGCATTCTGCAAACTTTCCTGGACTTTGCAAAAATGTCAGTGTCATGAAAGACAAGGGAAGTATAAGGAAATAATTCTAGGTTAAAGGAGAGAAAAGACACATAACAAAGAAATGCAACATATGACCCTGGATCAGCTATTGGATTGAAAACTAATTATATTGTTACAAAGCACATTAATAAGGCAGTTAGTGAGATTTAAACGCCAGCTGCAGATTACGTAATACTGTAACATTGTATCAATGTGGTTACATGAGATACAGGTTCTAGGAGATGATAAAGTAATTAGGAATAAGTCATGTGCCTGCAACTTACATCCAAATTGGTCAGCAGTAATAATAAAAACAATAATAAACGTATATATTTAGAAGGAGAAATAAAGCAAATATGTCAAAATGTTAATAATTGGTGAATCAAGATAAAGAGTATATAGGAGTCTATTTCATGATTCTTGGAATTTTTCTGTAAGTTTGAAATTTAAACAAAATTCAATAATAATCCCTCTCCCTTCCTAATTTAAAAAATAAAGTGAAATAAAGGACAGAGGTTGTGATGTGCTGGACCTACCTCACAGTGGCTTGGAAGAGCTAGCTGTCAAAGTTCCAGGAATTTTGCAAGGCAGTTGACAAGTTGGTAGCTTGAAATTGGCTGTGGTGGCAGTATTTACACCACAGAAATTGTCAAATGCGAAAAATCAGGGCTTTTATTTTTCTTTTTCTGGAGAGCTAACTGTTAACCATTTACCAAAATGCCACTGGATGGAGGGCTCATTCTTCTCTGCAGCTGGTAGACACAGGGCTGTTCTCCTCAACTCCTTCGGCCTCATTCAGTTCTATGTCTTTCCACCATGCGCTGTATCTTCCTTCTAAGCTGCTGTCAGATTTAACATGCTCTGCAAGTTGCCTGGCTTAAACAGGGTTTCTCTTTCCCCAATGTCTGGACAAGGTCAAATCTCTGAATCAAAAGAGACAATGTTGGTTGGTTGCGGCGGAATGCAATGTGCTGTTCTTCACGTCCCACCAAGAATTCTGCTTCGCTGTGAAATGTCAAGATCGATGCAGACAGGAAGACACCACTTTGCTGAAATAAATCTGCTTTGAGAGGAAGTGGTACAACATCATCATTTTGGGGGAGCTGTAGTCCCTGATGGACTGGTTGCTAATGCAGCCTGCTTCACTCGCAACCCCAAACGTTGTGTCTAGGGGCACATACACCCGGATTTTAGGAATGTGAAGGATAATTGATTAAAGGTGTTGCCTTTGCTGTGCGTGGTTGGTTCTAGAGGGGTTTCTTAGGTTGGATTCCCCAGAAGCAAACTCTGAGAGGAGGATTCAAGGCCAAATTTATTTAGGACAGGGTTCAGGAATCAGCGGTTAGAGGAACAGAGAAGTGCAACAGGGAAGGGAAGGAAGCCAGTGTAGAGTGTGCTACCGAGCAGTTTGTTGCTGAGGACAACCAAGACTCAATCCCTCTGAATGTTAGGAGAGTGTAGAACAGTCCTCAGTGTTGTCTGACCCAAGAGGCAAGGAGACTGGGGTATTTATCTCCCAGCCCTCATGCATTACGCTGGATCCCTGGAACCCTGGGAATATGACCTAGTATGGCGAAAAGGATTTTGCAGACATGATTCAGATGCAGAGATTATCCTAGATTGCACAGATGGGCCCTCCATGCAATCACAAGTACCCTTACAAGAGGGAGGCAAAGGAAGATTTGACACAAACAGAAAGGAGAAGGCAGCAAGATCACGGAGTCAGAGATTGGAGTGATGCAGCCACAAGCCAAGGCGTGCCGGCAGCCACTGGAAGCCAGAAGAGGCAAGGCTTAGGTTCTCCTGCAGAGCCTCCAGATGAAGCACGACCCTTCCAGTACCTTGGTTTCTGCCTCGTGGTATTGATTTTGGACTTTTGTCCTCCAGAACCATGAGAGAATACATTTTTGTTGTTTTAAGCCATCAGGTTTGTGGTATTTTGTTATAGCAGCCACAGGAAACTAATACACCCCAGGGGCACTAACTGTCTGCACTTCCAGCCTTCCCCAGAAATAGGAACAGAGAGAAATCCCTCTGGCAGGTTATAGGTGCTTGCACTGGGATGCCAGCTAGCACCTCCTGCAACAAGGGATGCCCAGGGGGTGTGGGCAGGCCACAAACATCCCCAGCTTCGGTGGGCATGGTCTGGGTTGGGCTGTGTCATTGCATGAACCCCTGGGGTTGTACAAAGCAGAGGACTCTGGTCGGGCTTATCTGGGTGGCTCCAACTTTAAGACCTCACCTTTCTCTGAAAGGCCACCACCTAAGATGTCCAGGTGTTAGGGAGTCATAGCGTCAGAATGCTCAGGAGACAGGCACAGGAGAAAGATGCCTGCAGCTTAGGACTGGGGTGGAGAAAAGCCTGCACCCACAAACCTCAGCCTCCCCAGATCCCCAGACCTGCCCCAGGAGGCCACCAGCCACACCTCTGGATTAAGGCTTTGGAGGAGCAGAGTGTCAGCTGCTCCCATCTCCTGACACCTCAGTTGTTAATAAGTGTTATGCCAAAAAAATGTGCCATGGTCAAACAGGTTTGGGTTAAGCAGAATCAGGTAAGGTTACACTGATTGACTCTCCAAAAAAGGAATATTATGAAATTTTCTCAATTTTTTTTCTTTATAGACTTTTTTTTTTTTTTTTTGGCAGAACATCTCATGAGATGTGCTTTGTGAAACACACCTGGGGTAAATGCTGCCCGCTTATCTGATGAGGTAGGACACAGTGGGGAAAGGGAAGGCGATGCAAAGGCACAGGCACGGCCCTGCCCAGGTTGGGGGTGTTTACAATGGGCTGAGAACCCGGCCTGGGCGCTTTAGATAAAAGTGTCGTCTCCTCTGCCCTCCCCACTCCATGCAGAAGGTGCTGTGGCCCCTGTTTTATGGATGAGCAAACCAAGGGCTGACAGATAAATGGTGGCCAAGTGTGCAGGGCTCCTCCTACACATGGGATGGTGAAGGCAGAAGAGCCGGGCAGGGGCTCCGGGGCGTGGGGTGGGCAGCAGCTCCCCTGGCTGGGCAGGGGTCACTGGGGGAAGATCCAGGGAGTATGGAGGCAGGTTGCACTCAGTGAATCATAACTTGGCCTTGGGGCTTTCACAGGGTGACTCACAGCTGGAATTCAAGGGCAAGGTTGAGCTTGACAACCTAGCTGAGATGTAAGAAAGAAGAGAGTGTCAGGTCTTGGGCCAGCCCAGCCTGCTAACTTGCCTGCTCCCTTCATCGCCATGTGACCAGACGTGAGTCTGCCTACCTGGACATTGCGTGGGGTTGTTTTGGACCAAATCTGCTTGAGCCAGGGGACCCTAATGCAGTGGGTGTCTGGCGTTGTGGAGCTTCCTGTCCTGGTTTCTGCTAGACTGGTCTCGCCTCTGCTTCCTCCTCAAAGAGAGAGAAGTGAGCTGATGGGTTCCAAGAACACTCGGTGGCTGCTGCATGTGCCTTCTGGCCCCTCGAACACCCAGCTGTGCGGAGAAGCCCAGCTCACTGCCCCTCCAGCAGTCCCTGCCCTCGACCCCTCCGGTCAACCCCACCAGAGCCTACGGATGCCTTTGCTGCCTCTGACCCCACCTGCGCCTCAACCAGGTCACCCAGCCGCAGCACCTTCCTACGCAAAAAAGGACTTCGTTAAGGGTGCAGCGGAGAGGCAAGCGTACTTTACAAACACAAGCTGTGAAGGCAAGAATTCTCCAAGCCAAGCCGGGTCCGGAGAAGATGTGCTTGCTGGATTTGGCTGTGGTGCCTTGGAATAATTAGACCCGCAGAGTTAGCTAAGGTTGGAGCACCTGACCACAGCCAAGCTCCAGGGCTGGGGGGAAAGGCGTGACTTTGTCTTGGAGCCTTAGACAATGGCCACAGGGGAGAGGGCCCGACACTGAGTTGCTGTTGCCCCTCCAGCATCTTGCTGCTCTAGGTGTGGTCCCTGGACCCACAGCAGGGAGCTTGCGGGAACTGGTGCATCTCAGCCCAGTCCTAGACGTACTGGGTCAGAATCTGCATTTTAACAAGCTCTCCAGGTCACTTGGTGCACACGTCTGAGTTTGAGAAGCTCTGTCTTCGCACATCTCAGCTTCTCTTTCACGGGACTTGGAAACAAAAAGGCGGACAGAAGGAAGGGATTGTCGGTCTCTCCTTATAGTCATAGACTTCACTCCCACAGTAAGTGTGGGGACCACCCCTGGGATCCCCATGGGGTCACTGTGCCTCCCTCATTGCCAACACTCAAGGGTCCCCGGCCTAAGACAGTCTGGGTGGGAAACGGCCTCATTCTCACGGCCAGTCCACACTCGGCACCTGCCAGGCTCGGCCCGTGGCCTTCTCGGGAGGGGCCCCTGACCCCGCCTGGCAAGAGCAGGGGGCCAATCCCTCCACCCCAAACTTCTGTGTCTTTGTGAAATGTTTAGCGAAAAACTGCCGACTATGTAAATCAGAGATCATTAGAGGTTGGGTTTTTCCTTAAAGAATGGATTCAGCAAAACGCTGTTTTCTCCCCGGCTCTGGGTCTCTATTTAGGGGATTGGCGCTCCGCGTATTTATTTATTTATTTATTCATTAGCCGGGCCCACAGTCAAGGAGAAGGGAGCGGCGCTATTAATCTTTCCTGTCATCCATTCACAGATGCGGAGTTCACACCACAGCAAATGTGAAGTCAGCAGTACACAACCACAAGGTGGAAATTTCAAGAGAAACAAGCTTAGAGGAATAGAAAAAAAAAATAAAAATAAAAAGGAAGTGGGGGCGGGGTGGGGGAAAGGGAGATGGCAGAGACGGAGCACATTTAAAACAGCGTCTGAGCCTCCCCGGCGCATGTGTGTGCCGAGGGTAATCTAGCTCTCAGCATGCAAGTGCCATTGATATGTTAATAATAATTGTCTTTTCCCTTCATCCTAAAGCAATGAAGTTTGCAAACTGATTCTGGTGAAGTAGGTCTGCCTCGCATGTGCGTGCACGTGTACGTGTGTGTGCGTGTGCATGTACATGTGTGTGCGTGCGCGTGTGTCGTGTTCGTAGAGAGACTGAGATGCACACACACATTAACACTCCCTTCTCTGCCTACTTAGTAGATTCTGGAAATCTCCATGGAAAGGCGAATAGTTGAAGGCTTCAGGTACCCCTTTGGGGAATGATATGACTGCCAGCTCATGGGGTGGGAAGACGTCTCGAGGGCTGGAGAAAAAAACCTGCCAAAGTCACAAGTGGCTCCCTTGCTGAGCCCTAATACAAGGACACCTTCTCTCCAGCGTCCTTAAACTAGTGCTGGTCAGAGTGGGGTAGATTAAAAAACTCAGCCCTCAAGCTTCCTAGAGCTGGTGTTGTTCTACGGCCTGGAGAATCTGCACTTGTGGTGTCCCCCCTACCATGGGGTTGGGCTGGCCACTCCCCTCTGCCTCTGTTTCCTTCTTGTTCTGTTCCTGCTTTGGAGGCAG
The DNA here is from genome assembly GCA_004363605.1 of Indri indri. Lineage (NCBI taxonomy): Eukaryota > Metazoa > Chordata > Mammalia > Primates > Indriidae > Indri > Indri indri. The sequence continues at coordinate 8,827 of RJWJ010025018.1, read as the reverse complement.
ACGCCCTGATACTTTAGCACTTTGCTTGTCAGCTCTTTCCACCCCTGGGCCTGGAGAGAAGGGGTAGCAGAGTGCACCACCTTGTTAGAGCATTCCAGGGACCTGGCGCTACATGCATTGCTCAGCTGGACTCCTTGTTCATGGATTGCAGCCTGGTGCAAACCTGACTCCATCTTGTACCTTGAGTTGCCGCCTTTCCCATGGGGTCCTCTCCCCTCCCCATCTGCCTTTTCTCCCCCACTGGTCCCAGAGGCTGAGGTCCCGGCCATACAGCCATACACAGACACAGCCCCATCTCACATGGGAAGGGCTGAGTCCAGTTCTGCATGGAGTGTGCCCAGCACAACCCCGAGCGACAGCAGAGGAAGACCGTTGCTTCAGGAGCTGCTAAAATCAATAACTTCTCTCCTTGGAACGTGATCTCCTTAGGGAGATCACAGAGATCATGCGTATTCATCTCTGCTCCTTGACACTTAGAGGATTCTCAGCAAACATCTGTTGAATCGTGTTGAATCCGGGGTCAAAAGCAGAGCTGAAAAAAAGGATGGCTGCCTGGGGGCAGTGATTAGGCTAGTGCAGAAAGTACTGCATGAGCTAAAACTTTTCCGCTGGGTCAAGGGAAGGATGAGAAGAAGTGTGTTGGGTGATATGTTGGAGAGCTGTGTTGAGCAGGATTCTGAGGCTGTGTCTGGACTCAGCGGAAAAGTCTGCTGGTCCCTTAGTCTGCAGTGGGCGCGAGAGGGGACGGGGCGATGCTTGTGCCCCACACTAAGCACTGAAGCGCAGCCACCCTGAGTCACGGAGCTTGCTCGCAAGCATGGATTTGTAGTTCTTATTGGGCTCGGAAGGGGGAGGGCCTGAGGGCAAAGGGCACAGATCTGATGGGAGGGAAGAGGAGGAAGGGCCAGGTCTGGAGCTGAACCCAGAACTCAAGGAGCCCTGTCGTAGGTGACAGCCCAGTAGGAAGGCTGAGCGTGGGCACAGGACACTCAGGCTGGAACAAGTCTTAAATCGCATATTATCCCAGGGACCATGAACTAATGAGGCAAGGCCAGGGTGCACCCCCAACCTTCTAACCAGAACCTATTCCTGGCACTCATAGTATGTGGTGACCACACTTGGGTCATCCTTCCAGAAAGTCCCTGCCTCCATGAATGCCAGCTCCTTACGGCCACTTCCATTTTCACATCTGTAAAGTAGATACAATAAAATCCAGTCCTGAAAGGAATAAAGAACAAAATCCTTCCATATCAGTAGCACAGTGCCGAGTACACCCCACTGCTGACAAATGCCAGTTTCCCGAATGGCTGTGAGCCCTCAGCCTGCTGCCAGCACCCACCACGCCCTGGCCTCCAGCTACACCAAGCCGGGGATGCCATGTTCTCTCTCCTCTCTGACCTCTGGTCATGCTTTCCTCTGCCAGCCATCTTTCCCCATGCCTTTCCCTAAATTCCTAATCTTATCCTTTAGGTCTCGGATTAGACATTGCCTCCTTCCAGAAGCCTTCCCCCCAAAGCCACACACTTACTTCTGTCATAGCATTGTCATGCTATGGCGTCATTGCCTGCTTATCTGTGTGTCTGTTTATCCATTTCTCTTGTTCCCTAGACAACAGACTGTCAAACTTTTTCCTTAACAAGCCAATAGTAAATAGTTTAAGCATCACAAGCCATTCAGTCTCTGCCGCAACTACTCAGTGCTGCCATTGTAGCCTTACAGCAGCTATAGACTACATGTAAACAAATGAGCATGGCTATGTCCCAATAAAACTTTATTTACAAAAACAAATGGTGGGCCATATTTGGCCCACAGGCCAAATAGTTTGCCAATCCCTCCACTAGACAATGCGCTTCTCAAAGCAGAAAATGTTTCTTATTCAACCATCCCTAACATAATACCTGGCACAGAAAAGGTACTTGGTACTTAATGAACAAAGGAATGGTGTTGAAAAAGGTGTTTGCAATCCCTGTCATGGCCTGATAGGACTGAATGAGCCCATCCTGTGTCTAAAGTCTGGGAGGGCCGCCTAAGCATTATGCCTTAACCTGAGTATGGCTGGGACAATTTCACATGGAGGCTGTGCTGAGCTAGGGCTGTGCCCAGGGTGCAGGACACATCTTGGAGGCTGTACCCCATGGGGGACACCTGCCCTGTTTCTCAATCTTGCCTCCCACTACCTGTCCAGATCCCGGCCACTCCTGACAGGTGGGTACCAATGTTGCTTTCCCCTGGATACCATTGCTTCTCTGGGACACAGTTTCTGCTTCCACTGAGCATGCCATCTCCTGCCCCCTGCCAAGCACAGCCATGGCAGGTGCTCTGGGGCCACAGTGTGGGGTTGTGATCTGGGGGAGAAAACCCCTCTCTCTCTTCATATTTAACTCCCTCAGAAGGGACTCACAGCAATGATGTGTAGGCCCCAACATCCCAAAGTTTTACTGACACAATAAATTCTCCCTGGGAACCAGTCATGAGTCAATGGTGGAGAAGGGGCCAGAAAGGGGTTGAAACCAGAGACTTCCACTGTGGAGCACTCGGATTGCCCCTCCCTTCAAGGACTGGGATTTTGTTACTTTGATAAGCTTCTTGGCCCAGCTCTGTTATCCCAGAAGGAGCTCACTCTCCTAAGAATCCTCTGTTCCTCCTGTAAATAGCCCCCTGCTGACCCAGCCCAGCAGTTTCTCAGACATTCCTATGTAAGTATGAACCTTCGCTTGCACACAACTTAAGTTTAGCCCCAATACTTCAACTTCCACACTCCTCTCAGTAAATATGGTAGACTATGTTGTTGTTCTCAATTCTTACTCCATCATATTAAAAGTTTACATCTCACCGTTTGCTATGAAACATTGCAGGGACCTCCCACTAGGAGGGGAGTTTATGTCTCTGCCCCACTGATGTGTGGCTTGGCCATGTGACTTCCACCAGCTGCTGGAACGATAGCAGGCATGACCAGACAGAAGCCTCAAGTGTGCATGGATGGTTCACTTGCCCTCTGTGCTCTTCTCGTTCTCCATGAGAAGACCATGCGTTGGAGAGTTGCTGGTCCAATGAGAACAAAGCTCCGTGAGGTAGACCTGAACCCAGCTCCCTTCCTGGAGTCCAGCCTGGCCCAGCCAAGATCAGCTAACCTCCAGCTAATCCACAGACCCATGAAAAAGAAAAATAAATGCTTGTTGTTTGTTTGCCACTGAGTTTGGAGTGTCTTGTTATGCAGTATTATTATAGCAGTAACTGAAATAATGAGGTACGAAACTTTCTCCAAATCTTCCACATTGGCCTCCAGGAACTGACTTACCATGTCAATAAAATGTTTGGGGGTAGCTATTCCCCTAAACTTCCCTGCAACAGCTCTGACCATTTGGATCTAGATGTACTCTCTGTTTATTCAGTCATTGGTAAGGCTCTGAGTTTTAGAAGCCTTTAGTTTTCAGTTACTTTTGACTTTTTGAACTTGTAAGGAGGCTACAAGTTCTGTGGAGGCTCCCCTGGACACTGTAGGCTTTGAGGAAACAGTCTGCCTTGGCATCTTCTAAAGGTGATGGAAAAGCTAATTATATAATGGTTCTTGTTAGCAGGACAGGGCTACATGGACAGAGATACACTTGACTCAACTGCTATGGCAAATGAATAGAGAATTAAACCTCTTGCCTCCGTGGTTACACTTGAAAGGACAATTTCTATGGAAATATCCACCGATTTTAGGAGAAAAAAATTCTGCTTTGAAAATATCTGGTTTGAAATTCCACAATTCCCAGCACAGTCTAGTTTTGCAGGTGTGAAGCAGAGCTGTTGAAATTCATGAATTGGGTGAGCCCATTGGAGCAAATCTCAAATGCAAATTCTTGCTGATATGAAAATTTATTGAAAACTTCCGAGGTCAGACTTGTTATGCTAGATTTTTGCAAAAAAAAAAAAAAAAAGTGGCAATTATTGACTTTCCATGTCCACATCCCTTTGCAATTTGACTTTTTTGGTCCTCCCATCAAGAGACAGAGATTTCCCCACACCTTGAATATGAGCTGGCCCGGTGATTTGCTTTGACCAATGGAATTCAGAGGAAGTAATGTTGTGCTGCTTCTATGGCTTGCTTTAGTTTGTTCTCATGGAATACTGCTCAGCCTTCATGTGAGCAAACCTGGGCTAGCCTGCTAAATGAGACATGGCATGAAGTCCCAGTGAGTCATCCCAGCCGAAGTAATCCTAGACAAGCCTACCCAAAGCTAGTCCTAGACAGGTGGGTGAGTCTGGGCAAGACCAGAAGAGCCACCCAGCTGAGCTCAGTCCATATTGCCAACTCAGAGACTCATGAGCTGAATAAATAGTTTAATTTAATTTAGTTAATTTGTTTTAATTAAGCCGGTGACTTTCAAGTGATTTCTAGGTAGTAAAACTGATATAGTCGTCATTACTAAAAATACATTAGGACCACCTAACACCCATCGGGATGGCTACTGTCAAAAAAAAAACCCAGAAAATGGCAAGTGTTGGAAATGATGTGGAGAGATTCAAACACTTGTGCACTGTTGGAAGGAATGTAAAATGATATAGCTGCTGTGGAAAACAGTATGGAAGTTCCCCCCAAAAATTAAAAATAGAATTACCATATGATCTAGCAATCCCACTTCTGGATATATATCCAAAGCCATTGAGATCAGTATGCTGAAGAGATATCCACATGCCCGTGTTCTTTGCAACATTATTCACAATAGCTGAAACATGTAAGCAACCCAAGTGTTCATCAGTGAATGAATGAATAAGCAAAATGTGGTATATACATACGATGGAACATTATTTAGTCTTAAAAAAGAAGAATTCTGATAAATCCTACAACATGGATGAACCTTGAGGACATTATGCTATATGAGATAAGCCTGTCACAAATGGACAAATATTGTATAATTCCACTTATATAAGGTGCGTAGAGTATTCAAATTCATGGAGACAAAAAAGTAGAATGATGGATTCCAGGGTCTGGGGACTGGGAGAATAGAAAGGGAATGGGAATCCTTGCTGAGTGGGTATGGAACTTCAGTTTTGCAAGATGAAAAGAGTTCTGGAAATGGATGGTGGTGATGGTTGCGCAACAATATGAATGTACTTAATGCCACTGAACTATACACTTAAAAATGGTTAAGATGGTAAACTTTATGTTATGTGTACTTTACCATATTTTTTACAAAACAAATGTATTCAGGAGGTTTTGGGAACTTTCTGGGAGTAACTGGTGCTCTGAGAATCCTTAGCCACTCTGTGAAAAGGCATGGACCACAGGGGAGAAGAAAGGTGGCACAAACATTGCTAGCAAATGCCAGGGGCAAATCACACAGGGCTCAGGATGGAGGGACTGTGGTGTTAATGGGGGTGGATGCTGAATTACTCAGGATTCTTTCAGTTGCAAGTGACAGAAACTAACTCAAACTAGCCTAAAGAAAAAAAAATGACATTTATTTTCTGCCGTAGCTGGAAATGATACACACTCGTGCAGCTAGTAGAATTAGAAAGGGACCTTGCCAGCAAGACTGGGTCACCACGTCTTACTCCCTCTCCCTTTATTTGTCTCCTTTCTCTCCTAGCACTCTCGCTGTGAGCAGCTCCTCATCTCTTTCCAACACACAGACCCCAGAGACAAGGTGGCTCCTCCTGCAGCTCCAAACTGAAAATCTCAGAGAAGCACCAGATTGGTTTATCCTGGATCCCATGTCCACCCCCAGACCAATCACGGTGTCTAGGGCAATGGAGGATTCTGATTGGCCAGACCTGGGTCAGGTGACCTCTGTGGTCAGGATGGGGTGAGATTTGCTTCAGAGAAGCAGATGAGGATGCTTACTAGGTGAACATACATGGTTACTCCAGTCCATTATAGGGGCTGTTGTATTAGAATGAGAGTCATTTAGGGACATCATTCCTGCTGCTGAGGAAAGTCCAGAACCTGGGTTCTCCACACAGCAAGGTTAAGAGCTCAAGCTGTGGGGAATATTAGATGTGAGCATGAGGCTTAACTCCATCACCAACCAGCAGTGTGAACTGGGACCAGACCTTCACCTTGCACAGCTTCTGTCTCCCCACTTACAGGATGGACTCAATAACACATGGTTGATGCAAGGGTAAAAGATGGGAATGTTATAAATTATTTCTCACTGTGTCTTATACCTTATCAGCATCAAAAATTAAATTTATAATAATAGAAGTAATAAAAATTACTGTGACTGTTGCCTACCAGCCTGTTCTCTTTGCTGTCTGCCCCGTGGGGAATGAGGAGGCAGATCTTCCTGGCTTTCATTCATTCATTCATACATGAGCACACTGTGTGCAGGTGTACCCCAGACTGTGGCTAGGGGTCAGTTTTCAAATAGTCAATTCCTGGGCCAGGACTTGGGTGAAGCCAGGGAGGGGCCTAGGGTGTAAATTTAAGGAGGTGCTCACTCTTGGGGTTGTGCGGGTGCAGGGTTCAAGCCTGAAAGTCCCAAGTACTGCATTAGAGTCATTTGGGGATGTTGTTAACAGTATATTTTTAGGCGAAATCCAGACCTAGGGTATCTGAATATCCATAAATGATAGGTCTGGGATTTTCAGATCAAGGTCTCATCCCTAGCCATTCTTCTGTCGACAGCCCAGTGCTGGGCTGGGGACTGGCTTTTGAGGACAGGGTTGTCCAGTGTGCTAATGCGGTGGTTTCCCAGCATGTTTGCAGAGCAAGAGGATTTCTGCAGAGGTGTCTGGGGGTGCCATGGGGCAGAGGCTCTAGGGGACAAGTGAGATGCACTCTGCACCCACCCCAACGACCTCAACTGTGTTCAATCTTCATACACACTGGACTTGTGCTCAGATATCACCTGATGAAACAGTTCTATTCTTTAAAAGAAAGTTTGAACACTTCTGGGCTAGAAGTGTTAGAGAACTTAAGTTGCTCTTCAATACACAAATGGCCTCTGCAAGCTGGTCCCTCCCCTCCACCACTCTCCTCTTCAGGGTCACCTTTCTTGCTCTCCTTTCTCCCTAATAAGCTCTGACCTGGAGCCGGGGGGTTGTCCCTGGCCAGCAATGGCAGTCAGAGTAGCAGGACGAACCAGACTCTGGCTTGCCCCTCTGCGGAGCCCTCATCCCTGCAGGCCACCCAGTGGGACTGACACAGGGCCACTTGGGCTCAGCCTCCCCACTCCTGGCCTTGCTCAGTGGCCTCTCTGGGCTGGGCTGGAGGCCAGGGCAGTAAGAAGGCTCACTTTGTCCCACCCCAACCTCCCTGGCCCACCCCATACGATCTGGGTCTCTTTGTTCCCATGGGGACATCTGCTTCCACCAACCCAGTGAATGCAATAGGAGGACACATTCTGGGGACTGGGGAGGTTCCATTCTGAGTCTGATGGGGCCCAACACAACCAGGGTCCTCCTGCAGGTTCCTTCTCCTCTGACTTAAAAAGCCAAGATGATAGCTTCATTTCACCATTCCACAACATACACATATTTCAAAACATCATGTTGTACATGATAAATATATACAATTTTTTATTTGTCTATTTAAATAAATATTTTTAAAAGCCAAGCTTTATATGTGATCCCTAATACATATTATATATATTTATTTTTCACATATTATTAGAAAATTCTCCAAGTTTTACTTTGAATCATTCTTTTAAAATACATTAAAATATGCTATCATTGCCTCTACACTGTGACTAGGAAACCATATACTCTTTCAAGCACATCTTTCTTTGATTTCAATGCTGCTGATTTGGAAGAACTTAGTTTCTTTTCTGCAACTCAGTTCAGCAGCTCTAGAGATAAATATCTAAGGGGCTTGTGATGGAGATTAGAGATTCTGTTGTTTTGTTTTGTTTTCTAAGAAATTAACCCCCAAAAAGCAAAGAATCACAAGGGAAAAATGGCCACCCCATGAATGATCAGTGATGAATGGATGTCATCGTCACACCGTTCCAGACTGCAAACCCCAAAAAAGGAAACATCAGATCTAGAAACGCACGGAAGCCATCCTGTCACCCCCACCGGCCACAGCATCTAACTCTTAGAGGGAATCTTCTTTAATAGTAAAACGGAAATAGATTATGTCTTGGAAAGAGACATGAAAATGATTTGACACTATGTGTATAATCTAATTCACATGATGGACCCCTAATCGACATTTAATTGATGCAATAATGTTTGTTCATGACGGTAAATAAACAAAATATATAAACAGAAACATCTTCTTTGATGTTTAATGACTGCTTAGCAGCTATTTGGGTCAGAGCTACTGAGCCCTAATAAACAAATGCTTAATAATCAATTGAAATGCATTTCTCTGGTTATTGCCTTATTAAATCAGGATCCAACTTAAGCTGTGGAATATTCCTTCCAATAGGAAGAAAATGGCTAGAAATGGAAAAGGCTGTCATGGCAGGTCCCAGGGTCCCCCGTGAGCGAGCAGGAGGGGTTCTTCCCTCCATCCCTACGATCAGGCAGAGCACATGGGGAAGCAAAACGGCAGCCGGCAGGTTCCTGGAACTTACAGTGCTGAAACAGAGCACGTCTCCTTCCGGGCTTGACCTTCATTATAAACCCTCTTCTATTACCTACGCTGCGGGAATAATCCATGTAAACAAAATAATCCATGTAAAAAAAAAAAAAAAGCAGTGCTTGGCACGTAGTAAGTCCTCAAAAAAAATGGTTTTCGATATCGTTATTCACCACCATCGTTATTATTTTAATTCTAATTTGCCCCTGCTCTCTGAGCATGCGTTAAACTCACCTCACCTGAGTTTGGTTTTCGTTTTTTGTTTTTTTCATAAAAGTAGCCTCATTTTTCAGTGCCTGGGTCAAGCCGCACCCC
>RJWJ010025017.1:0-24275 GCA_004363605.1 Indri indri | reverse complement strand
TTGCTTACTTGTTTTTTCTCTTTCCTCCCCTCTGGAATGTAGACTCCTTGAAAATAAGGGCCTTGTCTGTCTTGTTTGCTATTCTATCTCCAATGCCTAGAATGGTTTCTGGCATAGAGTAAGCAAGCAATAAATAATTGTTGGATAAATGAATCGAGTATTATAATGGTGATAATAAACTGCCAGGAGAACACAGAGAAGGAATTTCTTACTTCTGCCTGAATGTGTTGGGGAAGGCTTCCCTGAAAAAAGAGACATTTAATCATCTTTTTAAACGAGCAAAAGTTTACTGGGGAAGTAAGGAGTGAGAGAAAAAGAAAACTGTGCACTGAAGAAAGAGCATGAGCAAAGGCCTAGCCTGCTATGTTGAAGAGCCACAAGGAGAGAGGACGATCCTCTTCCCCTCTGCAGAAGAGGCAGGGGTTGAGATACACAGGGGCTCATCCTGAATGATTTTCTCCATAATACAGAACTGGGACTTCAGACGCAGCAGGGAGCCTCTGAGAGACTTTAAGCAAAGCAGTGACATGATATGATGTATTTGATAAAGATCATCCTAAGATCAGCATGGGGGATAAATTAGAGTGGACCGAAGCTAGAAGCTGGGAAGATACAGAGAGAGTCAGGGGCAAAGCCCTAGGACACAACAATACAGAGTGTGGTAGAGAATGAAGATCCAGAAAATGAGAATGAGAATGCTGGCCTGTGAAATAAGATGAAAATCAGACAATGTGTTGTCATGGAAGCCCAGAAACAAACTGGAGCTAAAGAGTGTGGTCAGGCTGGAGACGGAATCTAAGCAGTTACCGCATGCACATGGTATTTAAAGTCATGAAACCAGAAATGATTACCTAGACAGAATGAAGATAGGTAAGAGCTTTTGAAATGGGCCTGAGCAAGATATTGCCTGGAGTGAGGGAGAAAGACACAAGAACTATGAAGAAGGTAAAAACAAGTAATGACAAACTGGATATGAGGGAAGTAAACCACAAAGTAGATGGGGTAACAGTTATAAAAAAAAAAAAAAAAAACATTTAAGGGTGGGGAGGAGAGAAGGCTTTGGGGAAGAAGATAGCATCAACATGTTGGGATTGAGAAACATCCTGCTATTGTAAGATATCCTGATGAATCCTGATGAATCCAAGAGACAGTATGACACGTGGATTAACACTAAGGAAGTCAAGGCTAAGAGCATTTGGGAAACTTCCTAAAAACAGGTGGGAAATTGAATCCACAGATCTCAAGGAGGATAACAGAGTTAAATAATTACTGTCTACCCACTGTATGCTAGCCACCAATCTAAGAAATAGAGATAAAATGGTGCACACAGTCCCTGCTCTTAAAAACTTTTCCAGTGGACATACATACACATATACGCACATATATGCAAAGCAAAGAAAAAAGATGTGAGTGAGAGACACTGCTCTGCAGAAAATAAAACAGGATGATATAATAGATAATGAGCAGGGAGAGGGTGGGGTAGGCAGATAAGGCTTCTCTGAGGAGATGTGAGCTAAAAGCTGAAGAATGAGCAGCCTCCAACTGTGCAATATAGAGAAAGAGGAAAGAGATGGGCCTCAAGAGACCCATTTGGCCATGTTAAGTCTGAGATCCCTTTTAGATGTCCAAAGAGAGACCAGTCTGGAGTTCAGGTGTGAGGTCGGGTTAGAGACCTAGTATTTACTATTATCAGTACATAGATAGTAGATAGTATTTAAAACCATGGAACTGAAAAAAATAATAATAATTAAGATGACAACAACAACAAAAAGAAAAAAAAAACATGGAACTTGATAAGATTACCTAGGTGGCCTGGAAATAGGCAGTGAAGGACAAAACCCTAAGACACTACAATGCAGAGTGTGGTAAAGAATGAGGATCCAAAAAATGAGACTGAGAATTCCTGGCCTATGAAGTTGAAAACCAGGCAAGTGTAGTATCATGGAAGCCTAGAACAAGGTGGCTTGAAGGTAAGTTTAGATACATCATGACCCCAGAACTCTACTTCTAGGTGTTACCTAACAGAAACATATACATGAGGACATATCTGTAAGAATATTCCTAGAAAGACTTGTAACAGCAAAAAAAAAAAAAAAAATGGAAACAACTCAGTGCCCATCTATAGAATAGATAAATTGTAGTTTATTCATATAAGGGAATACCATACAGTAGTGAAAATAAACAGTCTAGGGCCATGCATGCCAACACGAATGATTCTTACAACACAACGCTAAATAAAAAGAGCAAGCTGCAAAAGCAGATACGTAAGAACAATTTTTAATATGGGGTTTAAAAACATGAAAAATGCTACATATTATTAATATATAGGCAAATACATATATAGTAAAAGTACAAAAAAATGTATGGCAACAATAAATACCAATTCATTACAGTGGCTGCAACTAGGAGCATAGGAGAAACACAAAAGGAAGGGATACATGGGGACTTTGGTCAAATTAATAATTTTTACCCTGTAAGCTACATAGCAAATACAAAACTTCATTATATTTTTTGTGCTTTATACCTGAAGGATTTCATAATAAAGGTTACTGTGTTTTAAATTATTTTTTACCTGTTTTCACTAGGTCAGAAGGCACTGTGGGGTTGAGTAAAGTCAGGACAGAGAAGTAATGCTTGGATTTGCAAACAGAGAGGGGAAGATTGGCCTTGGTAAGAATCATTTCAGTAAAATGGTAAGAGATAAAAAATCATGTGGTGTGGCTTAAGGAGAGAATGGAAGGTATGAAAATGGAAACAACTAGTATAGGCAACTATCTGAAAAAGCTCTACTATGCCAGGGAGCAGAGAAATAGGGTAGGGAGTTAGAGGAGCAAATGAGGTCAATGGAAGATTTTTTTAAAGGTGGGTTGTATTCAGGCTTGTTTACATGACAACAGGAAGAAATTACTAAAAACAGAACAGGTGGTGCAGGAGCCAAAGGGCAGGGCTACAGGAACACGGTCCTTGAAAAGGCACATGAGATGTACAGTACTACTGGAAGGGTCAACTTTAGATTCTGTCAGGTTGTTTATTACCAAAGCAGCATCCCCAGTAGCATTCAAGCAGATATTGCATCCATAACATAATAATGACAATGATAATAATGGCAACTAACAATTTTTGAGCACTTACAATGTGTTAGGCAGTGTTCAAAGCACGTCATAAATATTATCTCTTAATATTCATGAAATGTCTATCAGGTAGGTGTAATTATTATCCCCATTTTACATATGAGGAAACTAAGCTTAGATACTTAAAAACCTGCCCAACAGGCTGGGTGCTGTGGATCAGACCTATTATCCCAGCACTCTGAGAGGCTGAGACAGGAGGATCACTTGAGCCCAGAGGTTCGAAACCAGGGTGAGCAACATAGGGAGATTCATCATTTTGCTTTAAAAAATTAAAAATGAACCAGGTATGGTAGCATGTGCCTGTAATCCCAACTACTCAGGAGCCTGAGGCAAGACAATCACTTGAGGCCAGGAGTTTAAGGCCACAGTGAGCTAGGATTATGCCACTGCACTTCAGCCGGGCAACACAGTGAGACTCTGTCTCTATTTAAAAAAAAAATGCCCAAGAGCTTCCCGACAGCTAGGTAATGGCTGCTTAGATTTGAGTCTCCCCATATAGTCTCTGCAAATAATACAGAACAATAAGGAAAACAAAACTACACAAAAACCATGCCCTCCACATAACCAGAAGCACAGGGTACCCAGTCTTCAAAACAACTGTAAACAGAAAAACATCAAATCCCAGGGAGTAATCCCTCATACTCCTATCACAAGCCTTCAAGTAAACAACGGCAATCTAACAAAAACTGCAGGAAGGAGAGAAGAGGGGAACTAGAAACAGGCCTAAAATTGTTCTAAAACCACTACCAGAAAAAGAAAGTACACCCTAAGTTTGTAAATACTTAAACATGATCTGGTGGATCAGAGTAATCACTACTGGAAAAGTAGCTTAAACGTACACAGTCTGAAGTGGCTGTCTTCAATGTGGTTTCTGGAGAAGAAAAAGGCAAAAAGGAAGGAAGGGACATCTTTTGGCATCTGAGAAGTTAAAAGGGAAATGAAGCAAAATAAGAAAGTTAGTGTCCTGCAAAACAAAAATCAGAAGGTACACAAACCTTCTACAGACCACCAAAAAAAATATTTTAAAAAACTAGACTTTATTACGGAGATAGAAGAGGTTGTCATTAAATTAAGCAACTCATATAATCCAAATCACAAAATGAACAAAAGAAAATTAATCAAGTCTATACAAAATTACTACCAAAAATTCAACACATCTCAGCAAATGAAATCTCCCCCTTCCCCTTCCCAACAAAAACATGAAACAGAATTAAGACCAGTAAGGTAACACTCTAAATTAAACTGAATATATTCAATCATTTGAGAATATGAGAAATCACCTTGAATCAGAAATTCAAAATGTACAAAGAAAAACATAGTGAGAAATGAAGAGTAACTCGGAAAGAAAATGAGAATCATCTCAAAAATGGAAGGTAAATTAAAAGTGACAAAGGAGAATACTCAAATGAAAAGTACTAAGTGGCACTGAAGACAGGTAGAAAAGCAACCCAGAAAATAAAAATGATATAAAGAAAGAATTAAAAAGGGTCAGAGAGGAAGCAGTGGAAATGGAAAACAAGCAAAGAAGGAATAACTTATATAAAACTGGAGTCCCTGAAGAATAAAAACAAAAAAATCAAATGGAACTAATATTTAAAACTATAATCCAAGAAAATTTCCCAAAAATAAATGAAGACCTGAATCTACATATTGAAAATGTATAACAGGTTATCTCGGAAAATTAAGCCAGAACAATCAAATCTGGGACATATCTTAGAAAAATTATGAGACTTTGAAGAAAAAAGCAAAAGCCCTCAAGCTCTCCAGGCAAAAAAGTCAAATAACTTACAAAGGCAAAAGAATTAGAATGGCATCCATAATATACAAAACGAAACAACAATGGGCAATACCTTTTAAAAACTTAATGAAAATGTAAATCAAGGATTTTATATCCTGCCAACTAGCCCTGTATTAAATTTCAAGACTATAGAAAAACAGTTTTCAACATACAGGAACTTACGAATTCAGTACTCATAAGTCCTTCTTGAGCAATCTATTAGAGCTTCATGCAACAATAAAATGACTAGGAAAACTTCAGAAAAAGGGCTGATGGTGAATATCTTCCTATATATAATTGTAGATCAAAGACCAAAATAAAGGTGGAGAGGAAGGTGAAAGATTAATCCTCAAATGTTACAAATTATGACACAGTAGCAACAATGCAACAAAAAAATGGGAAGAAAAGGGAAAAGAACGGGGGAAGTACAATAAGCTCATTGATCTGCAATAGGAAACAGCTGGGATGCCATTAAAAACTGGCAAACCAGGCCAGGTGTGGTAGCTATAATCCAAGCACTTTGGGAGGCCAAGGCAGGAGGACTGCTTGAGCCTAGGAGTTCAAGACCAGCCTTGGCAACACAGCAATACCCATCTCAATTAAAAAAAAAAACTTTTTACAAAAAATTAGCCAGGCATGGTGGTATGCGCTTGCAGTCCCAGCTACCAAGGACGCTGAGGCAGGAAGATCATTTGAGGCCAAGAGTTCGAGGCTGCAGTGAGCTATGACCACACCACTGTGTTCCAGCCTGGGTGACAAAGTGAGACTCCATCTCTAAAAAAAGAACTAAAACGAAAACAAACCAATAAGCCAAATACTAAAACATTAAAAAACAAAACAGGGGAGTAAAGTCATTTTAAAAGGCATAAATATTAGGGGAATAAGAATGGACTACAAAGGATGGTGGGATGTGATACTTCTCTGAGTGTCTATTTTTCTATAGTTCTGACTTTTAGAACTGTATTAATATTTTACAGACTTATAAGAAAGAATCAAAATCAACAACGACTACGTAGGACCCAAAATGAAATATAAACAGAAACAAATTAACTATATTAAAAAAATGAATAACCACACTGAAGGAGGGAAGAAAAATACTATTCAAATTTCATATAGTCACAAATTATCTTCCAAATGATACTTATTAAACACAAAAAAGAAAAATAGTAACTTTACAAAGGAGAATCCTTTGTAGGTCCCACCTTTGTAACCTAAGAACTTTGAAAAACAATATTTTGACTATGTATTGTAATACTAAAGACAAAATGAACAGTACACAAATATTATCCTCTGGTAGTAGTTTTGTTTTTCACAGGAGTATGGATTATCAATTCCTAAACTACTTTATGTGTATTGAGTACACGGGAGTGTGTGCATGTATGTATGCACCTGCATGTGTATTTTGTGAATAATGAAAGCACAGGTTTCTTGCTATCAAAGAAAGGAGTTAAATATAAGAAAAAAGACAGAAGGCAAGAATGAACACTTGTACTGAAATTGAAGGTATCAGTTTAAATTGACTTTTAATATACGTACACATAGATAAAGATGTCTGTATGCATATATATATTTACTAGCTCTGTCCAATGAGAGGGTCTAGAAACAATAACAACCCAATACCAAAGAGAACACCTAGCACATAGATTTTGGCTTCTAAATACAATTCTCCATTAAAAGAGACCAGACTTTTTGAAAAATGGCTGGCATGTGGAAAGTACAAGACCCAGAAATATTTTATATAACCAGAAAATAAGAAAATATGCAAAAATATTTGAAGATGTGTCAAACGGACATAAGCATCAACTTGAAGGGACTCACATTGGTCAAATCTGGGACACTTTAAACATGAAAATCAATAATGACAGTAATAGATTATATGCCTAGGATAAAATAAAAACCCATAAGTCCATGGTGATATAAATAAATAACTGAATAAATAAATAAATGGACAAAGGGAAAAATTCTTCCTTAAAGTAAAATTCCAACTAATAAGTTTAGAAGAAATGATTAAAACAGAAAAAAATCATCATTTGGCAAACATCGCAGTGATAATCATTGCAGGCAAGAATCATCAGTGAGCAAAAATATGATCAGAAATAAAACATTCACATAGTCTCAAAGGATCTCCCCACATGATATTTATTGAAGATAAGAAGAAAAATGGTAACTTTACAAAGGAGACCCCTGGCAGGCTCTACCTGAACCAAAGTGATCAAAGTTAACAGCACCAGTAATACAACACATTCACATCATGTCCTTCCTGATACGGCGTACTGGGAAGAACACAGACCCACTTCTGTAGTATTCTTGCCAAAAAACACATAATCTGAATTCAATCAAACATCAAACAAGCCCAAATTTGGGACATCTACAAAACAACTCTTCAAAAGTTGTAAGATCATAAAAAGCAAAGAAAAACAAAAGATCTGTCAGATTAAAGGAAACATGAAAACTACCTACAGAATTTCATCTTGGATTGAATACTAGAACCAGAAAAAGGTCATTAGTACACAATTGAAATGTAAATAGTTTATACATTATATTATTTAATCAGTGTTAATTTCCTGATTTTAACCATTGTACTATAGTTATATAAAATGTTAATGTTTGAGGAATTTTAATAAGGTGCATATAAGACTTCTTTCTACTATTTTTGGAATTGTTTCATAAGTCTAAAATAATTCAGACTAAAAAGTTAATAAAATAAAAATAATCCAAAGCCACAAGTAAGTGGTAGAGCCGGGGACAATCTGGTTCCACTACACCCTAGGACCACTCAACAATATTAGAGAAATGTTTCCAACATCACAGTCTAGCAAATAGTAAGACCACAAGTTGAATACTAGCCTGACTCGAAAGTCTATGATTTCATGTTCTTAACTAATATCCTATAAAACATGCTATGAAAAGAGAACAATAAGAAATCAAGAGGTCTTTAAAAACTAAAAATATCATTGCCAAAATTTTTAAACATCAATATAAGATTATAAGTTAAGAATGCCTCTCAAATTCAAATAAAGAAATAAAGGAATGAAAAAGAGAGCAGAGACAAGCAACATAAACAATCAATCCACAAATTACACTTCAATAAGGCTGGAAAAATAAGAAAGAATCAACCCACCAGGTCCAGGACAGGGGCTAATAGGATTTCTAGAGAGAGAGAGACAAAAAAATATAGTCAATATTAACTAAGAAATAATATTTTAAAAAACATTCCCCAGAGCTCAAGAGAAACAGGAGTATAAAAACTGAAAGGATCTACTTAAGTGCTGACAGGGACAAATGAAAAAAGATCCAGACCTAGACACAACCATCATTGTGAAATTTCAGACTCTAATGATAAAAAGGAGAGCCTAAAAGCTTCCAGGGGGGAGAAAAAAAGATACACAATTAAAACAGGTCACCTACAAAAGAACAAGAATCAGAATAAGATTTCTCTCCAGCAACATTAGATGACTTAAAAAAATGGAGTAGGGCCTTTAACATTCTGAAGGAAAATAATTTTTCAACCTGGGGCTGAATTGTCAACTATGAAAGCACAATGCAAACATTTTTTAGAAATACAAGGGCTCAGAAAAATTTATTTCCCATTACTCCCTCATTTTATTTCAGAGAGAGATGTGTTGTAACACGTATTTATATTCATTTTCTTCTTCCTTAAAGCAATGTGAAGATGTACTCCAACAAAACAAGATGAAAAAATCTATATTTAGAAAATAACAGCCTAAATCAAAGAGCACAAGGAAATCCAGAGTTGACAACTGTGCAGCAAACCCAGAAGGCAGCCAGTCGAAAATGGAATAAGATAGAGGGACCTAGGACAGAAGGGGGATTCCATACAACAGAGAGAGTGATTGAGAGTTTGGGGGAGAAGGGGAATGAGGATATGATAAACACAATGCAAGAAAAAGAGAAAAAGAAGAAAAGCAACTAAAAACTCTACGAAGTACAAAAAGCTACACAATGAAGTCGTGATTCAAAGATGGAACAATTAATCCAAATTAGAACAACTAGTACAAATCAGAACAGGAAATCAATGGGTTTCATGAAGAAAAATGAAATGGATTATAAGCAATACAAAGAAATCCAGCTTAAGAAGCCAACAGTTTTTCTAAAAGGCATAAGATTCTTCTCCATATTTTTTTTAAAAAGCATCTGAAGCTCAAGGAAAAACAAAAAGCTATTTCAAAGCTATAATCCATATATGAAGCAAACTAAACAGGACATGAATTTGAACAATTGGTGGTATTCAAGAAACGGTTATCTATTTGAACATCTCTTTTGAGTAGAATGGGACCATGACACTAGAAACATACAAAAAGAAACAGCTCTGCAGTGAATAGTATTTCCTTAATGCAAAAGCTAACTGCCAATTTTCAACAATTGGAATCAATCTGCAAATAGAGCATGGAAAACTTAATTTGATAGAATAGAAAAAAATGCAGTCAATCTTGATAGTGTCAAAGTAAAACTATAGCCAGAGGTAGAAAGGAGAACGAAATAGAGAAGAAAGAAAAATTAGGGAATGGGTGGGGAAGGAACAGGTAATTACTGCTTTTCATTATAAGCCCTTTATTCCACAGGCATTATTTTTAGCAAAAATATGTTTTAAATTTTTAAGGAGGAAATTCCAGTGGCAAATGCTACAAAGAGGTAAAGTAAGAAAGAGCTAGATTTGGCCTGCACGATCATGGGTGACCATGGAAAGGACCATTTCAGTGTAATATTGTAAAGGAAACCGGGGAACAGTGAGCTGGGGAATGAATGGGAAATGAACCCAGCAGAACTCTAAGGAGGAGAGAGAAGAGAAAGGTTGCTAATAAAAGGGATTAAAAGCAAAAGGAAGGATGATGTTGCTATTTTTATTTATACGGAAGAAACTTGAGTTAATTTTTAATTTGATCTAATTAAAGAGGTGAAGACAGGTGACGAAATCCACAGTACAGGGTGAGGAATCAAACTTAGACAAAAGGAAAGGTATACCTATTCTTCTGAAATAAAAAGAAATGAGGTAGGGGTGGATTCAGACAAGGAGCCAGAAAACTGGTGAGATCTAGCTAACGGCAGGATCATGGAGAGCTTTTGTCCTCTAAAGTGACCAAAGCAAGAGCTGGAAGAGCCTACAGAACTGGTCATTTCAGACGGCAGAACAAAAGCCAAAAAGGATTTATTCTTAGGTAAATGGGCTAAGCCAGCAGGCCGCGTAGTGTGGTTGAAAGCACTTTTACATTTGAGAATCATTTTATATTACCTCATCTGTTGGTTGAATTATTCTTCATAAATAATTTATAAGATAACCAAGTATCTGGACCTAGAAGACTATCTTTACAGAATGACCAAGGATAACAAAGTTTTACTCATTCATACAAGGTCCTGTATAGCAAGTTAGTATCAAGGTAGTAATAACAGTAAGAGAGTTGTGTGTACCTTCTCATTTTACGTACTTGAGCTACAGATGAAAGGAACCTGTGCTCATTTAAGACCCAAACACTTCTAATAACAAAAATCTATTTCAATCAACCAGCATTTATTAATATAACATACACACACAATTCTCACAATCCTGTAAGGGAGGTACAATGACCCTTACTTTACAGATATTGATTAAAGACAGATTAAGTATCTTGCCTAAAGTAGCTGAACCATGATTCCAGGCCAAATCTGTCATATTCCAAAGCATATATGCCACTGTATGAAGCACTGAGTCAAAATCCAATTTGAAGTATATTTTGCCCATTCTCAGTCCACTGCAAGTTCATTTGGAAAACAATCAGACAGAAGAATTTTAAAAACATAAAAAAATTAGCTAAGATTTAATTAGCTGATCCAAACCTGGGTGATCAATGTTAAAATGTATGTGCCAAAATCAGTGCTTTAAATGTTATGAAAAACTTAATTACATTCTCTTCATTATGAATTAAGACCACTACATTTAGCATCATAATTCTAAAACTATTTTTTTATCTGTGTTTTTTCTCTTTCTAATCAATCTAATTAATATGGTAGGTTGTTATCTGACTACGTATTACAAATAGAAATCTATGTTTATGACAAATTTTAGAAATGTACTTTGAGTAACTAGTTCTTTTCCAATGGATATAAAAATTAGCAGATACATTGGTGACTTTAAACTGTGGCTGCCTTAGCAAAATTTATCCATGCTTTTTGTTTTTTTTTTTTATTTCTGTTAATAACCTTCCATTGTAAAGCAACTCTTCCTCTGGGCATTTATGCTGATGAAACAGTGTTATGTTACTCCATGCTAGGCTTGCCCTAAGTAACCTTAAGCATGCAGATAGATTTTAATAAAATGAAGACATGTTCCTCCTCCAAAGATTTGATTTGAAATTAGATTATAACCAAAGCCATAATTTTGAGACTGCAAAATTAGATAACTTCATTAAAAACAAAACGACAGCTGAGAATGTTTTAAAGCCGCCTGACCAGGTTTAAAAAGTCTGAGGCATAAAACTAAATCCGTGATGACTACAGATATACATGGGTCATGTATACAGTAGCCCAAGCTTGGGAACATCGGAGTGTCAGGAAAAAATGGTAGCGAGCTTAAAGGGAAGTATTTCTTGAGCAGTTTCCACTGTGTGTCCTTGATTACTGGAACATGATATAGTCAGGATCTAGTGTAACCACAGTTGTTTACAATACCTTTGGCAATTTGAAACTGTGCAATTTCCACAATGGCATCAATTGACTAAAAAGTTTTGAGTGATGTAATCACAGTGATTTACCATTTCACACAAATATGTTTCTAGTTCATAAACAGGTTACCAGTGACCCCTTTTATCTTCTACATAACTGAAATACTGAATTTATGGTTTTGGTATTACTCTGTATTAAAAATTACAAAGCAGGATTTTAGCCTTGAAATAAAACTTTATATCCATTATCTCATTTAAACCTAAACCACTTTGTTTTATTAATCTACAATCATTGCCATTCTGCCTATCCCTGGTGTTTGGTAAGCCTTACTTGTTGGTCTTACCCCTGTCTTTAATAGCCTTTCTTTTATCATTGCCTGTTTATGTACCTTTGATGCATCTTTCAGGCTAGCACTGCTATGCTTTCCTTCTATGTTGGTTTACCCACCTCCAGATTATGATCTACTCTTATTATTCTGATCTACTCTCTGATCTACACTCTCTCATCTTGACCATTTCTATCTTCTCCCTCTTTAAGAGTTATCAGTAACTTTTGGTCTCATTCAAATCTTTGCTTCTAAGCTTAGAAATATGCTTTACGGCAACCAAATTTTTCATTTTCCATTAGGTTCTACTTTCTTAATACCCACTTGCCTCTTCTTCTCCCCCTGTCTTTACCCCAGTTTTTGACTGCTTAAATTGTCCCTATAACATGCTATCCTTCTCCTCCAACAGTTCCACTTAATAATTCTGATTTTTGGGGAATTTACCTAAACTGTACTTCCCTTTTCTTATATTTTCTAATTTATTTATATGGTGTATCACTGAGGGAACTAAAATTACATGTAATGACGAATCTTGTCTACTAAAAAGTTTAGAGCAAACACACACAAAAATGTATAATAAAACCCAAAAAGAAAAACCCAAATAAATATTGATTCTCTTTCTTATCTAGTTTAAGCCTTATAATCCAAAGACCTTGCATCAACCTTAGTGCCCTCTATTCATAATCAGAAGCATCCATCACTATCCATACAATCACAAAGTGATATTCAGAGAAAGAAAGGAAGTATATGTATAATCCACACACGTACATATTAAAATTACACATTGCCCGACAGTTTTCCCTCATAAAAGTAAAAAGCTCTTCTTTAAAAGGTAATTATATGTATATATGGCACACAAGTGGGTTTGCTCCCAAGTTAATGATTTATTAGGAGCTGTATACAGCTAAAAATCAAAACTTTAAAACCCAGACTTCATTTTTCAAAGTGGTTCTTAGGCTGTAAAACTGAACATTCCACAGGAATAAATGAAGACAGTTAGTCTAGTCTTGAGTTTGAGATTAATCATCCTAACAGACTCTGCTTGGATGGTAAAGACAAGCAATGGAAGAGCCTGTATCAAACCACTGTAGTAGAGAGTAGTACACAGAGGGGTGAGAGCAGAGATTGGGGAAAGGGGGAAAAATGTAAAATGAAAACCAGAAGAGGCCTTTATCAACCAATGATGACATGTGCCAAGACCTGAGAGAGATAATTAACTCAACTCTCTGCACCTGAGGGCAAAACGAAGCCAAACAATGGGAACTCCAGGAAAGCAATACATAATGTTTTCCCCTAAATCCCAGAGAAAGCAATTCACCATCAAAATATTTCTGACATACAAGAACAAAGTGACAAAATCATCAGTCTTTGGGATCAAAACAAAACAGAAAAGACTTACACTCAGAAGTAAACAAAAACTTTAAGCTAGAGAAAGTTACAGTAGCATGACAGAGGAAATACCTGTGTAATAGTCTTCTACCATAATGTCTTACTATTACAGATATTCATGCAGGTAATAAATAATCCAATCGATGATGACCCAGAAGACATGATTCAGTGGAGTTTGGTCTCAATTATTTCCCAAGTCTCCTTTCTCCAAAAAATGAAATTATATAATTTTATACAGACAACAATCTAGAATAAAAAGAAATACTGTCCCCTCTCTTTCTAGCCAAAATTTAATTTTCCATTTGTTCTTAACTAATATCACCCTTTAAAATGATCCTTTCTGCTAGCTCTTCCACATGGAAGCAAAAACTTTAAATCTTAAAAATTAGTATCATTTCACACTAATGTACTAACAGAAATCAGAGTATGTTTATTACGAATGAAGAATAGGTATCAATATTCCAATGTCACTTTATTCTCATTACAAAAAGATACGTGTGTCCTCCTTACCAGCAGTAAGATATAGAGGAAGAATCAGAAGTCAAAAATGGAAAGCGTAATAGTCATACACAGAGATTACCCTGAACTGATGCAAATTATACTAGCTTCTGAACAATTTTACACTGAGTTGAGTTTGGTACATCATGTTTTAAATACCTTTTCTCCTTGGAACTATGGGTTCCAATGCCAGCATAGATGATTTACATTTGCCTGCAAAGACTGGTAAGCTATGAAATGCCACACAGCTTAGTGTAGGAGGTTGCGAAGCTATGAAAAGTGATACTTATTTTTAAAGTAAGAACATTATGCTTTTAATCAAACAAACTAATAGCTGTTCTCTAAGCCATCTTGATTTTCTAGGCATAATCATTGTTTAGTCATATCTGGAGAGGCAAATGCTAAATAGGCAGAGCCCTGAAATGTTCACCCCACTAAATGCCTGATTTTCTTTTCTCCTCTTACCTGATAATGAGCCTGGGCTTGCTGCGCTGAGTTCAAAGTGACATTGCAGAGTTTGCAGTACAGGGGCTTACATAGCTCCTCCAGGGCAGAGTCTTGTTCCTCTCCCTTAGGTAACTCTTCTTCCCCTGCCAGAGGCAAGGAAGTGTCCTGCCCAAAAGGCTTCTGTGGTGGAAGCTGCAAAGATCCTGTAGACCTGGTGGCCACTGACATAGGAGGAGAGGTTAAGGGCTGCTTAGGCGGAGGAAGCCCTGTGTGTTGCAGGAGGATCATTGGGTAGGAAAGCCTTGGGCATAATCCAGTGGGCGATGAGAAGCTGGGTCTTCAAATCTGAATCAACAGCAGAAAAAAAAAAAAGTACTCACTTAAAAACGAGACCTCAGCAATACCACATGTAAAAGACATCATATGACCCTTTCCTCTACTTCCCCAGTCCCGTCTTCAGGATTTCTTTCCTTTTGCCTCATCTAGTAGATTTCCCCTGTGTTAATTCATATTGACACAATGCTCTTCCACTGAGAATGGCTTTATAGATTTGGCTTTATTTTGCTTGGCACAGCTCCAACTGCTGTCCCTCTGGCCCATGAACATTAATAGCATTGCATCCATGGCTAATTAAATCTAAAAGTCACATGGCTGAAATGAACATCAAAGGTCACCCAGTCCAGACCCCTTCCCTCAAGCACACTTACACTTAAACACTCTTGATGATAATCATGCACAGACAAAAACATCACCAGTTAAGAATCTTAGCAAATATCTCTTTTCCATCCCATGTCAAAAAAAGTGGGGAAACAGAGTATCACCTCTCAGAATCCTTAAAGCACTTCTAGAACTAGCTAAAATATCAAAGAACTCTAGGAATTACCCACAGTTAAAGTGTCACAGACATAAATAAAAGTGTTCCTTCTGATGCAACTGGCAATATTTAAGCAGTTGAGCCAATGATTCTTTACAGCAGAGGTTGTAACAGATGCACTGTAGGCCACATACAGCCACAGATATGCTGTTTGGAATATACAGTGTTTTGTTTTGTTTTCATCTTTTAAAATGAATTAGTTGTCAGCATTTAAAAATCAAGAGATTCGTGGCTTCTCTTCATAAAAGGATGATCTGGCAACACTTGGCCCACATTCCTACCTGGGAAATAACTAGCTAGTTAATCCTCAAAGGTACTGCCCCTGGAGCCAGGCCTGCCTTCTACAGGCCACCTCGGTCCCCACTGAGCTGCTGCCTGTACTTGTGTTACTTGCCTGATCCCTGTAGGCTCTTAAGTTTATGGCCCCACCTCATACAGCCTTAGATTATATTCATGAATCCCCTGTAAAATCAAAATATTTTTTCTCCTTCTGAAGGTAAATGACCTGCACAAATTAAGACAGCAAGTAAATGTTCAATGTAGTAATGGATCACACTACCATAAAGCCTAGTATAATTCTAGTTCCTCAGTCTTCTGGCTATTTCTTCTGCACTTTTTCTTAAATAACTGATAGTTGCTATTCTATTTCCCTCAGAAAAGACCCAATGTGTTCCACTCTTTCTTCAATCTTTATACATGATTTCTCCTGACTCCCACCCACATGGCATCTTCTAACCTTGAGTATCTCAAAATGAACCACAGTACACCTTTGAGTGTGGGAATCTTGAGTTCCCAAGATTCTAATTAACCCAAATTAGAATCCTTATTGCAAAATCTACAACTCTCTCCCCTTTCTCAATACAGTACTATTAAAACCTCTTCTCTTGGTCAACATAATATGGCTATTTTAAGCTACTGAAATTTTCCATCAGCAATGCAAATGTGTATATTATGGCAATAATAGATTTACTAAAATGAATCAAGTAAATTTTGAAAAGTTAAAAGTCTACTTATCACATTTGTAACTACACAGTACCTGAAAATTGCAATCAAGTAACAACTTTGATACTAAATTCAGGTTCTGCAGACAGCAGAGGAAATCAGTGCCATAGAGAAATAATATAGTTAAGGGCAAAGTGGGTAAATTATTAGTCATAGTATTTAACAACACTTCTTATTATCAGACTATTTAGAAAAATTATAATATTATTTGTCTCTTAAGCAGAAGTATGCTGCCATATTTCCGGGAACATAAAGAAATGCAATATAGATTTAGAACATTTAAAAATCAAGTTTTCTATAATGGTATTATTTCTTTCAATTAAATCAAGCAAAGACAACCAGAAAGCAAAGACAGGTATGGTCATTTAATGAAAGGAAACTATGAAGACAAAAACCAGCCTTTTAAAAAGTTTAATTACCTCATTGTAATAATTCATAATGTTAAAAGTCCACATAACTACCTGTACAGAGTCATACTGATGCCAAATTGCCACAAACATGTTGCTGGTTCATAAGAGAAAAGGTGGAGAAGGGTGTCAAAACATCTGGATAAAGTAAATTAACAATATAAACAGAAAATCAAATGCTACCAATTGCCTAGACATGTCTAGACTTGTTTTTTGAAAGCTCACTCCCACTTAAGGAAATTCCAGCATTCGTTTCCCCCAATGTTATCTACAGGTTTCCATCAAAATAAAGGCCCTTCTCAAAGCACAGAGGTACAAAAGGCCCCCTGCCAGAGGTGATAAAATTCCCCGATTTAAAGAAAAAATTCTTGCCAAATACAGACTTACCCAATATCACATTTTATGTTTATAGTTTTTAAAGAATACCTAGATATTCCAAATTTATTTCTTCTATATATTTAACAATCAACACAATAACATCAACTCCCAGAAAAATATCTATACATGACAATTACATCAGGTATTAGTACATTTGCAAACAAAAAGCATAAAATATAAATCTAAAAATAAATAAAACCAAGCCTTCAGTTAATGCATGAATTATAGAACACAAAGAAACCCAAAGCATACGCAACTCAGATCTGTTCAACTGCTACGTTAGTTTAAAAGAGACTAATTTGAAGGCTGATATAAATATTCCTCAGAGTGTAAAAACTACTCAATCTGATGCTTGTGGTAGCATAAATGAAGGATTTGTGGCAGTTAATGTCCTGGTTTGGAAAGTGGTTGAAAGCGGTTAAAGAAAATCAAAGCATCACAATGTACCCTGTTTAAAGAAAATGAATGATCACAGCATACTTAGTTTTCAAGATTGGACTGGGGCCTACTTTTCACATACTGTATTAAAAACAATCTCTTTCTCATTTGGAGAAATCTTCAGAAGAAAGAGAACAGAATAAAGGAACAGGTTACTGGCACCTCAGCAAACTAGGGAAGTCTGTAATTGGGAATTCTGGAAATGAGGGAAAGATGGCAAGCATTACTCAGAGGTCATCTAACGCAGCAAGAAAGAAGAGAGGGAGAAAAATAAAATAATCAGCCGAGGCAAGGTGTATCATATAAGGAAGGCTCGAAAGAACGCAAGAAACTGGGAAGAGGCCTTGGTAAATTCCTCTCTCAGCTATGACGGTTCCTAATCCTAGGGAACCGTTTACATTTTTTAATCAAAGCCACAGATACTTCAGCATTGCTCACATATACCTTACATTCCTAAGATGTGCATGCATACACATGAAGGAAAACATACATACATACACATACATACACACACACACACACACACACACCTCTCAATCCAATAAGGATGCCATCACGAAAGATGGAATCCCCCGGCTCCCACGGGGCGAGGGCAAGTACGAGGGCCAAGGCAGCTGCATGCATAGATGATCCAACTGATACACGTGAAATGCTTTAAACAAACAAATAGGTAAATAAAACACCGCAAGCCCAGTCACGTGGAGGGCAGGTGAAAAGACAGCAAGAGAAGCCGCTAGTCCCCGGCGCTCTCGGGCTCATCCTAAACGCCCCAGGTACCTAACAGCCCTCACTTACCGGAACCCCGGGGACGCACCGGCAACCTCCGCGCCGCGTCCGCCCGGGACTCCCGCCGCCCGCCCTGCGCGCCCGGCTCGGCCCGCCTCGGCTCCGCCTCTCCTCCCAGCAACTTTCTCCGCTGGCCCCCGCCGAGTCCCCCACACAGCTGAAGGCTGACTGTCAAAAGTCAGTCCAACCCGACCCACAGGGAAACAGCTGCAGGAAGTGACTGCGGAACCAGGAGGCGGCGGAGGAGGAGACTGAGGGCGCCGGCCCCGGCGTCGCCACTGCGCATGTGCGTGGCGGAGCAGGCCCGGCAGCGGCTGCCGCATCCCTCCCTGCCAGGCGGGCGGCGCGCTGGTCAGGTGCCTTGACCGCGAGCGCGGGGGCGCCGGGCTGGGCCGGCGTGGCGAACAAAGGCACGAGTCAGAAGGAGGATGCCCCACCGCCAGTCTCCTCAGACAGCTCCTAAGGGCTGTGCATCGTATACCCTGGAAAGTTGATTTGTAGCAGAAGCCTGGGCAGAGCTTTTGCAACTTTCATCTCCTGTCTGTGAGATCCAAACATTTTTCATTCCAGCCCCTCCCTCAGCCTGCTGGTTGCCGGCTAAGGCGTGTGAGTGGAGCTGCCAAAATGTCCGGGATCCTTTAAACCGCTGCGACAGAGCCTTTAAAACTGTACCTCTCCCCACTTCATCCCCAGGATGGAGGAAAAAGAGCGTGGCTGCCTGCCCTGTGGCCTCCCATCACACGAGAACTCCACCCCACTCCCCACACGCGCACCCCTGCACTAAAGTGAACGAGAAATGGAGGAGACTTTCTTCTGACCCCCAGAGACACACCGGCAAGACAGGAAGGACCAGCAAGAGATTGGCCCATACTAGGGTGTCACATCCTCCATAGCCAAAATGGACATCTCCAGGGTTGACATTCAGAGATGAGCTGAGGAAATTCCAGCTTTATAAGTCTAATTTGTAAATTCAACCATACGAAGATTTGCTGGTTATTTTTTTTTTATAGTTTATAGTGGTAAACTATAAATAACATAAATTTACTAGTTTCAGAGTATAGTTCAGTGGTATTAAGTACATTCACATTGTTGTGTAGTGATTTTTCAAATCATTAATTAAAATGCTCAGGAGATCGAAGTATAGTAAGATGTACCCTGATAATAGGCAAACCACTGAAGGAAAATAAGGCTAGTTTTTTTGGCTGAAACATGCACCATCCAGTACCACCATCGACAAACCAGAAATGACTTCATAAGTCCAATGATTGTTTAGCAAACATATACACACAGCTAGTGCATACTGGCCATTTGGGGAGATTAATCCATCTGAATTGTTTTTCCAACTGCATATGTACATATACTTTATGGGTCAAAGTTTTATTATATTAATAAATGTCCACATTGTTTTTAAAATAATAAATCCTGCTGAAATCCACTCTCTAGCCCCTTTTCTATATGGTCTTTAGCCAGTTGTGGAACTACCCAGTCCACACTCTTTAGCTAGGACCATAACTAGACCTTGGTAAGCCTTCCCAAACTGACTTCCCACCAATCTCCTCCCCTTTACTCAAGGCTCCATCCATGCCTCTTATTTTCCTACCTCTATGATTTAACTCCATCTACATTTTGAGTACAAAATTATTTTTCTGCCCTCTCCATGCATTTCCAAATCCTACCTATCCTGTGAGGCCTCTTCTTCCATGAACTCCCACAATACTTCTGATAATACCCTTATTATTTGTTACCTCCCATTATAATTACTTAAAGAGATACTTAATCTGTCCTGTAAACTCCTTGAGTTTAGGAATGATGTCTTGGAGTTTTCAAATTTTATATTTCAGAGTTTTATGCATTCTTGTATGTCAGGATAAAAATCAGAATAATTTCATGTGCTCTCCCCCTGGTCTTATACTCTTCCTAGACAGCTAGGGCATTTCCTTTCCTGCCTCAGAAAGAAAGAAGGCAATCCTCAGATCTTTGTTTAATAGACATTTGAAGCTCATGGTATGGAAAATAGTCTCATAAGTCAGAGTTTTTGGTTTGGAATAGCTGGACTTCATGAGTTTCAGCTCCTAAAGAGCCAAAAGAAAAATAGATCATAAACAATGTATTCATCACTTTGGCTGTAAAATACAAAAACAAGAAACCAAAATCTCAATGGCCTGTGCCACAAAGGTTTATTTCTTGCTTGCATTACATGCTGTGGGTCAGCTGAGGTTCTGTTCCATGGGGCATCTTGTTCCTGAAGAAGCAGCTGCTATATAGGACTTGGAGATTCTCATGGCAGATGGGAAGATCCAGAGAGATGCCAGAAACTTGCAAAGCCTCTTAAAACTGCTTCTCCAACATATCATGATACGTCCATTCAAATCCTATTGGCCAAAGCCTTTTGTATTTCCCAAGTCAATGGAAAAGAAGTCCATTGCTTCTACAGGCAAATCACTTGGCAATGGTCATGGATTATAATCTTTAGGGTTAGGGGGGATAAGTGTGGTTAATTGCAAATAGTAATACAATCTGCCTCAAACCTAAGGGAACAAGTTTCCTCATCTCAGAGGTATTGGTGTATATCCCCAAGAAAGGCCTGTACCACTCCCACCTTTACCCACAGTCCCTGGGATTGGTTTGAAAGAAGCTGTGGATATAGAAATAACAGAACTCCCAGACGTGTTTGAAGATCTAAAGATCAAGGACATCTGATATCTATTCCCAGTGAGGATCAGAAAAATTCCAACCAAGGTTTCCC
Organism: Indri indri; assembly: GCA_004363605.1. Lineage (NCBI taxonomy): Eukaryota > Metazoa > Chordata > Mammalia > Primates > Indriidae > Indri > Indri indri. The sequence continues at coordinate 3,420 of RJWJ010025017.1, read as the reverse complement.
CTCAATAAGCCATCAGACAGCAGCATGTTAGCATGAAGTGTTTGGGCATGAAAAGCCAGAGGAATGCCCCTAAACCAGTTCTTTTTTTATTAGTAGTAGTATTTGTGGCATTTAAAACCATTCAAAGATGCTGAGAAAGGGCTGTAGTGTGTTGTAGAGCCTACAGGTCAGAAAGAGGAAGGACAGAACTGAAAGCACAGATCAGTGATCTGAAGGCAATGGAGAAGTGGACATCAACTTTTGAGGCTAAAGCCAAGGGGTGTTTGAATCTGACAACCAGATACCTTCTCTTGCCACCTGCCTCCCTACACCCTCCCCCTCAAATTTTGAGACTATCTTCAGAAAAACAAGGGAGAAGTAGATAATTTTGAAGTGATTACATTTTATCCAGAAATGACATGGGGACAGGAGAGATTTGTGGGTTACAGAAAAGAACATGTTGAATTGGCTAAATTCTATCTCTTTAAGATCAACAGGATCTCAATATTGAGATTAATTTTAATTATTTTTTAAAAAGAAATTTTTTTGCACACTTGAGTTTTATGACCTGGTGCAGCATAACCAGTATATTTGTATGACAGTGGTTGATGGAATAAATATATGAACGAATGAGGAATTTCTTCCCTCCATTCTATAATAGGTATAGTGCCTGACAATTGTACTTCACAGAAATGTTGTCTTTTTAGTGTAATTATTATGTGGGGAACTCTCTGAATTGATCAGGAGGAAACTCTCATATTAAAACAAGGATAATTATTTTTCATTATGCTAGATCCCATACTAAATGTAGGGAAAATCTACATTTTATATTAATTTATTTACCAAGAAGATAAGTTCTAACAAAAAGGTGGTTCTAACACACTTTTGGTGGCATGGCTTGAGGCTCTGGGGAATCTAAGCCAGAAATCTTCATGCTATACCCACAATCAGGAGGGAACACTCGTCCCTCCCCATGTACTGATGCAATATGTCAGGTCATATCCCCTCTTGTATGGAAATTTGCGTTGTCCTTTAAGACTCCACATACCTTTACTTTCATGCCTGGGCCATCACACATAATGTCTTCCAGATTTACTTCTTTCTTTAAATCATCAGAGAAAGCCCCCAAAATTCTTTGTCTCTCACACTAACCTCTGCTTTTCAACACAATTGTTCATTTACAGTCAGAACAATGCAATACAACAAAAATCTCAAAGCAAGCAAAACAGCCTCTCGGGCATTTCAATAACATTTTAACATTTTTTTTAACCAAGAAATAAAATACGGAGAAACAGCAGAAAGATGGCAACAGCTACGGCACAATTTTTTTTTAACTTTCCTGAGTTCCCCTAATTAAAAAAAATATGGACCAAGTAGGTAGTGAAACTAAAAGTCTATAGCCAACTACTATAACAAAATATCCTCCAAACTGCAAAATATAAGCATTGGGGAGGAACCACCTATAGCTACAAGACCTGTGTCAGCAGCAGGAGAAAGCAGAGAGAAACAACAGAGCAACTGACATACCTGAGAAAACCAAAGTACACTCTGCCCTCTGTATCCACTATGTTCTACACCCGGAGATTCAAGCAACCATGGATCAAAAATATTGGAAAAAATTGAAAATCCAATAAAAAATAATGACATTACAATAAAAATACTAAAAATTAAAATAATCCAGTATAACAGCTAGTTATAGAGCATTTACATTGTATTAGGTATTATAAGTAATCTAAAGACGTTTTAACATTTACAGGAGGATGTGCGTAGGTTATATGCGAATACTATCCCATTTTATAAGAGGGACTTGGGCATCCTAGGATTTGGCGGTGGGGGGTGATCTGAAACTAATCCACCTCGGACACCAAGGGAAGACCGTGGCTGGTGGGACTCACCGCGAAGCTGGGAGGGCCAGTTTGAGAACAGCAGCTGAAACTGAGAGGAGTTTTGCACATCTGGAGAGGAGAGCAGATTCACGTAGTGGCTAAGTGGTGAGTTCTGAAGGGACTGCAGCAGTTTGGGGCCCATAAGCTGTCAGAACTAACCAACCCAAAGTCCCTTCCCAAACTGAAGAGAAAGTTCTGGGAATAGAAGCCAAATGGTATAGATTAGAGAAATAGTTAAGAAAAGATCCAAAAGAGGAGGAAGAGCCAGGAGATCTCAGAAAGTCAGTCGCCACCTTTGTAAACACTGCATGAGGACAACAGAAGAGGGAGCTCCAGAGTCTGAAGTTGTTTTGTATCCTAAACAACCCATCCTTCAGCTTCTAATCAAACCTGCAGATTCAACTGCCAGCTGGCAAGAAATAAGAGAGCAGAGAAACAAATTAAACTACACTATGGGCATGCACTCAGCAAAATTCAGGCTATAGGACAATGACCTGATTTCGACAATTAAATTACACAGAAAAAGGGGGACAGTGAATGAAAAGGGAATGTGTAGATTTTTTAAAGTCTTAAAAGATTTTGTAACATTGGCAGAACCAAATTACAATGTTTAAAAATGAATGTTTGGGGCCAGGCATGGTGGCTCACACCTGTAATCCTAGCACTCTGGGAGGCCGAGGGGGGAGGATCACTGGAGCTCAGGAGTTCGAGACCAGCTCTGAGCAACAGCAAGACCCGTCTCTACTAAAAATAGAAAAAATTAGCAAGTCAACTAAAAATAGAAATAAAAAATTAGCTGGGCGTGGTGGCTCGCGCCTGTAGTCCCAGCCACCTGGGAGGCCGAGGCAGAAGGATCGGTTGAGCCCAGGAGTTTGAGGTTGCCGTAAGCTAGGCTGACGCCACGGCAACTCTAGCCCCGGCAACAAAAGTGAGACTCTGCCTCAAAAAAAAAAAAAAAAGAACATTTGGGTGATACACTGTACCAAAAAGCAAAGAATTGATTACCACAAAAGTCAGGACAGTGGTTATTTTCCTGCGTGGTGTGGGGGCTGCATATGATTGGGAGAAGGAAGATGAAATATTTCTGGACTAGCTGAAAATTTCTATTTCTTGATATGGGTGGTGGTCAAGACATGGAACTTATAATAATTCATTAAGCTGTATTTTTGTTTTACGCATTTTTCAATATGTCATATTTTTCAATAAAGAAACTTTTAAAAACAGAAGAAAACAAATAATATATCTTCAGTGCAGACAATACAGAAACATATAAAGCAGAAATTGACTTTTAATAATCATACCATGCATTTTAAAGTTTGTACAACTTCCTTTTAGGCTTTTTTCCACATATGTAAGGACATAGTTTTAGTGAAATTGGATTATGTTATATATGTACTATTTTTTCGCTTCTATCTTAAGTATTTTCAATGAGTACTCCTAGAAAATGGCACTTTTAATTGGCTCCATAATATTCCATGCAACATAGTATAATTTAAACAATCACTTATCACTGGGCATTGAATTTCTTTCCAATTTTTCACTAAAATAAACACTA
>RJWJ010025016.1:0-24300 GCA_004363605.1 Indri indri | reverse complement strand
TGGTGAATGCTATCTGCCTTATTCAGCTCACAAACTCAAATCCAATCTTTTCTGGAAATACCTTCACAGGCACACCAGAAATAATCTTTAACCATCTATCTGGGCATTCCATTTTCTAATCAAGCTGATGCATAAAATTAGCCATCCTATAACCACCATATATATGCATATATATTATGCATAAAATATATATAATGTCAATAAAAAGTATATTAAAAATTGTCATTTAAGTATGAACACCAAAGTGCTATCAGAATACACTTGAACTACTACTGCGGCTTAATTGGTGGGAATGGAGAACTTGAAGAAAAAAGGAGGAGTAAAATTTTTCAGGTCAAGTGTTTCTTTCTATGAATGTTGACATTTGATCTGAGTCCTGAAGGATAAATCATAATTCACAGATCATCTAAAGAAAAAGGATAGGACATCACCTTAATAATGACTCTATTATCATTTTCTACCAATAACAGTGCAAAATGTATAAATTGCTTTATCTTAAATTAAGAGAAGGGTCAAACTAACTCAAAGGATGATAAAAGTTAGCAACAAAGAAAACCATTTGCCTTTTGACATAGCAGAAGTTTCATTAACACCAAAACTTCACCGTCAAAATTTATTTTAAATCATCTATTCCATGAAGGATTAAATATTTTCTTTAGTGAGTCAGATTTTTTTGTCTGTTTGTTTGTTTTTAATCTCTAATCAGGTAGTAGTAAAATTTTAAATATAAATATTTAAGGGCATTTTTTCTGTTCTTAAGAAACTCTTTGTAATCATAAGATGGGAACCCGAGAAAAGTGTATAACTCACAAAATTAGAAAATGCTAAATATGCTGCATAGTAACTACCATATACTGAGCATTTTCTACATGCCAAACACTTTGCCAATTACTTCTCAGTCACCTACTTTAACCCCCATAGCCACACGAGATAGCGATCATACTGTTTTAACAAATGGCATAACTAATATGAGCCAAAAATGAAAAAAATAGTTGGTAAATAGATGGTACTTGACTCTGTGATCATAAAGAATTTAATTTGGCTCAGTTAAACTCATTTTCTGAGTACAGAGATGGACAGGACACTTACAGCCTAGTTGGGAAAGCATCCGTATTGATACAATATTTGAGGTTTGTACCAGCACAGATAATTTTGAATACAAGACCAGGGAGTACATTCTAGCCAAAAGAACCTGTATTTACAAAGCGAATAGAGTTATAAACCACCATATTTTTTCTTGGAATTACATGGTTGTAAAAATATATGTAGAGTAATATGTGAGGCTAAGAAAGAAAGGAGAGCAGGTAATAAAGACGATGTGGTAAGTGACTCAAGTTTGAATTTTTATCTTGCAGGTGTAGAATCCACCAAGGGGCAAACTTAAACACCCAAATTAAATTACAAACTCACAAAGTTAATAACTTTAATAATAAAGATGATTTATTTAAATATCAGCTCATGAAAACAAATCTAACACCTTAAATATCTATTATAGCAATTTTATCAAATGTTTTAGTTGGAAGCACTTAAAAACTTTGAGTCAAAACTTTATATATCTTCTAACTTTTAATAACATTTAAATAATATATGTAGAATATTTGAGATTTTTCTGGTATTTCAGACAAATTATTTTACTTCTGAGAAGCAGGTAGAGTGACTAGATTTACTAGCAATGTCATCTCTCTAGGTGTCATGAAAAAAATAAAAATTGTAACATGAAATTTTTCCTAAGCAGAACAAAATAAAACAAACAAAATTCTTGAGTAATTTCCAAAGATAATGACAGATTATGATTAATTATCAAATATTGGTAGAAATTGGCAATTCGTGGATGTTGGGAAAGGATAAACTGTTTTTCTGCACTGAATTCAAAGCAGTATTAAATAGTTTTATAAATTTCAGTTTCTTTTTTAATAACTGCAAATCACCCAAGCTAGATTTCAATTTCATACTGTGTCTCTCCCTATTCTCACCTTAAACTCCCTTCAGTCTCTGTCTTTCATCTGGCTTCTCAACACACACGTGTGTGTTAAGGCTTCCTAGTCCTTTGGTAAACAAACTGGTTATCTATGTTTCTTCCAATATTTCTCAAATTTATATAATTAGACAGAATTCCCTTTTTAAAAACGTAGTTCTATAGGTTATATTTTGAGATATATTAATTTCACTGAAGGATTCATGAATCTTTTTACTGTTTTCCTTATGTGCTTTCCTTCTATTTCCTTCTCCCTCTTAAGTACCAGACTGAAGAAAATGTTGCTTTTAAATGAGGTCGAATTATTTATGAACAGTAACAAAATGAATGTGTGGGTACCTTTAAAAATATTTTAGCTACTGGGTACTAAAATTATCAATTACCAGCTATAGTATCTTCATATGAATTCCAGTGCATCCATATACATAATTGAAGATTCTTTCTCTAGAGACTAAAAGTAAAAATAATTTGTCTATAGTTTTTACATTAATAAAATTTGTATGAACATGCTATGTATTTAAAACATTTCATTTTCCACACCCAAAAGAACATCTATTATATATTTGACCAAAAAGGATCAAAAATATACAGTTATCAAATAAGTGCTATCAATATCACAAAATGTAAAGGAATAAAATACAAATTAAATTGTTTTTACCATATTTTATGTAACTAGAATCAAGAGAATTCTTTACACAAAGGTTTTCCATTTAGAAGAATACTTGAAAGTAAACCTATAACATTCATATTTTTAGTTATTTTTAACTCAATAAAATGTTTTCCTAAGAGAAAACATTCTTGTTAGGCATTTTGTGCACTTTCAACTGACATGTCAAGATGAAAAATTCAAAATGTTTTACAAGTCAGAGATTTTAACATGTACTTTGAAATTTTTATTCTTCAATATCTGAAAATAAATTATTACAAAGTTGTCAAGATCCTTGTTTCATATCACTGGATTAAATAATGAAGGATTTCAGCAAATCATCATGCAATTTGATAAGTCTTAGTATTAATCAGTATTCTTACAGTTACAGGCAATTAATTTACCTTTTTTGGTAGGACTGTGGCTAAAGGTATTGTTAGGAGGTGGACAGCAGAAAATTACATTCCTTAGCTATTCTGATCTTGCAATCATTGTTCATGTCTAATAAAATTACTTATGTAGACCTTATTACATTATTGTCACTTAAATGTACATGGATAGTAATATTTTGCACTTCAATTATAATGTTGAAGATTAAGAATTCATTTGTTTGATTCAAATGAACACTCCATGATCAGTGGACCACTTATTGCTACTACTCAGTAGAGTATTCTATCTGAAAAATATCTAATTTTCTAAAATTCAATCAAAATCTGCTGAAAGATTTTAGAACACAAAATTATTCATATATTAATATATACTTAGTCATTAAAGAAATAATGTAGGCTAAGCCACCCGTACCATGAGAGGAATTTATAACTTTCACTTGAGAATTTGTTTATTTTTCAAAATAAAATTGTTTCATGGAAAAAAATGAACAAGCTGGGGGTTATTTTTATATTAATATTCTGAGGCAACATGACCCTCTTCTTAGATCTTAGAACAGTAGAATCAGAATATGTTTCTAAACAAAAGGGAAAAATGGATTCCTTTTCCCCAAATCGTATTTTCAAATTTAGTTTTTTTCATATGGAACACCATAGTACTGCTAGGCAATCTCAGTTCTTTTGCTCTTCTCCTGAGTTTGAGAGAACTAAAGAGGAAGAAAGTTCAGATATATTCTTATGATTACATAAAATGATATTTTTAAATCTGTGTAACCATTTACTATTTACATAAAAATAATTTTTATAGAATGGAACATACTTTTTTGGTAACAAGAGATTTGTAATTTGAGAAATAATCTTTTTATATTTTTGATTATATAATAGTTATTCTAACAACTTTGTTAAATGGGTTTAGTTACCTTTCTAAGCCATATGTAGAAATAATGAAAAATTAGGAATTGAAAGGTAAGTCTATGATTTCTTAACAGAAAATCTCTTGCCCCTCTTTATATTTACCTGACATCCATCTAACATAAAAAAAGACAGTATTATCTTGATATTTCACTAATTTAGTTAGATTCAAAATTGCTTGAAATAATAATTATATAATTATGTCAATATGGGATACTGAAATATAGACAGAATATAAAACTTTTAGAAAAAATGTTTATAAAATAATAGATATTTATAACAAAAATTTTATTCCATTAATATGGATTGAATAACCTTGGGAAGGGATGGATAAAACAAAATTAATTCAGTCCAGGCGCGGTGGTTCACGCCTGTAATCCTAGCACTCTGGGAGTCCAAGGCGGTTTGGATTGTTTGAGCTCAGGAGTTTGAGACCAGCCTGAGCAGGAGTGAGACCCCGTCTCTACTAAAAATAGAAATAAATTAGCTGGACAACTAAAAATATATAGAAATAATTAGCTGGGCATGGTGGTGCATGCCTATAGTCCCGGCTACTCAGGAGGCCGAGGCAGGAGGATCGCTTGAGCCCAGGAGTTTGAGGTTGCTGTGAGCTGGGCTGATGCCACGGCACTCTAGCTAGGGCAACAGAGTGAGACTCTGTCTCAAAAAAAAAAATTAATTCAAATGAGAGAGATTTCTTTGAGATCAAAACATTGGGGGAGGTGTTATAGAGGTGGATTGTATGGAGCCTAGAAAAGTGTGTAGGATTTCGACATGTTCTATTTTGAGGAATCAGAGCCAAGGTGCATCAAAAGATATATATGAAGAAAATGTTTACAGAGTAGCTGAAGCATGTGAAGTATAAAATAGAAAAACTTTGTGGACTTCAACCAAAGAGCTCCCATTGACTCAGGATTTGAAATTCCATTCTCTGGGACACATCTATGCAAAGTTGTTAAAAAGCCAGTTAGAAATGACAAAGTTTCATAGATTCCAGTGCTAAAGAACTGTATACAGAAACATTTGGCATAGAAGTTAGCCAATTGATGTGAATTGGATATGATTACTGCAGAAGAAAGGCTAGAAGAAAAAAAAGGCTCAAGAACAGATTTGAGTGATGGCATGAAAAGGAAGGAAGAGCTGAAGAAGCAGTTATAAGGAATAATCAGAAGATACTGAAGGATATCTAGGAAAGAATAGTGTCATAGAAACCAAAAAAGCAGAGAAGTGCTTGCTAGGCCTGTTAATAGCATCAAAATATAAGGAGATCCAGACTGCAAACAAACAACAAAAATCCAATCTTTGCTTTGGTTATCTCTATAGGGTAGTACAGATTCAATGGGAAGATGCATGTGAAGGAACTTAGAAAAACAATAGAGTAGAACAGGAGAATTAGGATATTAGACTGAGAAGTATTGAAATGGAAAACCATTACTTGTTTATTAAGCTGAATCCAACAAAAAAAATCCAAAAGATGGCAGTTGGATTATGATAAAAAGTTAATTATGAGATATACAAGATTTCAATGACTTAAATATATGGGAAATAGGAAAGGACATGAGGCTGTGGTAAGGGAACAGATTTTCAGAATTTTAAATCCTTTTCTAATTCATATAATTCTTAATAATGCAGAAATTTAAATGTGTTTATATCCATGAACAGCAAAGAGATTGAGCAGCAGAATTAGGAAAGAAATTAAAAACTAAAAAGAAAATTATATATAATAGGCAAAGAAAAAAATAAAAAGTAATTTTTGTCAGCACCATATTTTAAATGCTCCATCAATAAGAAAACCACATTAGGCTCATTAACTAAACTAATGGCTAACTTTTCAAAAAGAAAAATATACATATGCGAAGAAAAGGAACTTATACAGTGTTTAAGATGGACAATTTAATATTTTAATTAATTTTATACAATAAATTTCAATCAATAGTTATATAAATTACTAATTTAGAAATGAATATGATTTTAAGTACTGCTTCTGAGTATGTGGCAACAATATTTATGTATTAACAATCATCACTATAATCATCAGTATCTATATTTGTAATTAGATATACAGCTCTAAAGCATTTCTACATGCCTTTTCTTTTTTGTCTCTCTAATATGTTTTTTTTTTTATTTGGCAATGCCAGTTTTATAGGTCCACATAGAAATTGCTTAGATTTTGCATGTATATTCAGGTTATGGTAATTCATTTTGCAAAAATGAACATATATTAATGGAATCTTAACATTGTTGGGGAAATGATCATAAATCTAAAATCAAAAAGTTGGCTTCATGAAAATTACAGAAAAACCTCAAATAGCTTAGTTACATGAACTACCCTTAAATATCTATCTTTGTATCTTTGCCTTTTAGCAGAACATTTATTTGGAGGGAAAACCAAGTATATCTACATAAAATCACAAAGTCAACAATTTTATATACTGTCAATTCTCACTATTTTCAGTAGTTATGTTCTGTAAAATCTCTACAAAATCTGAATTTGCAAATGCTGAACCATTGTTCCCCAGAGAAATCAGGATTATATGATCCTCTAGTAATAATATTTTCATAAACCAATCAAAACATAACCACATCCCAAGTGAGGTTTCACAAAAATGGAAGAATAAGCACCACATGTACTTGCCGTCAAATTGGTACTAACTGATCAACACTAAGGTACTCATATGGTAGTACTACTCATTGGTGGTTTGGGGGTAGGGGTGGGTAAACTCACAACTAATGGATGAGGTAAGCATTGTATGGGGGAAGGGCTTGTCTCTAATCCTGCCTTGGGTGAGGCAAAATCTTAACATGTAACCAAAATATTTATACCCCCATAATATCCTGAAATAAAAAAAAATAAATAAATAACCACGATGTGCTATCACCTCACTTTAGTTAGAATGGCCATTATAAAAAAGGCAAAACAATAACAAATGCTGGTAAGGATATGGAACAAGGGATTCTTTTACACATTTTTAGTGGGAATGTAAATTAGCACATCCATTATGGAAAACAGTATAAAGTTTCCTCAAAAAATTTCAAAAAGAACTACCATATGATCCAGAAATTTCGCTACTGAGTATATATCTAAAGGAACTGAAATCAGTATGTTGAAGGGAGATCTGCACTCCTGTGTTTATTGCAGCTCTATTCATAATGGCCAAGAGATGGAATCAACATAAATGTTTATCAATGGACGAATGAAGTATAGTAAATAAATACAATAGAATACTATTCAGCTATAAAAAAGAATTAAATCCTATAATTTGTAGCAACATGACTGAAAATGGAGGACATGATGTTTAGTGAAATAAGCCGGGCACAGAAAGATAGATACTGAATGATCTTACTCATATGTGGAATCTAAAAAAATTATCTTTAGAGAGTAGAGTAGTGGTTACCAGAGGCTGGGGCAGGTATGGGTTATGAGGGTATGAAGAGAGGTTAGTTAATGGGTACAAAAATACAGTTAGATAAAAAGAATAAAGCTGTGTTGTTCTATTACAGAACAGGGTGACTATAACTATCATAAGCCTATAGTTTATAATAGTTTATTTTATTTTTAAAGATAGCTAGAAAAGAGGATATTAAAAGCCATCACTACAAAGAAATGATAAATGTTTCAGATGATGGATATGCTAACTACCCTGATTTGATCATTATACAATGTATTCATGTATTGAAAGAAGGATCCCATTATACCCCGTAAGTATGTAGAATTATCATATTTCAATTATAAACAAAAAATCCGGTTGAAATTACTATCAAATGTTTTTTCTGTTCAAGTTTCAAATTCATCAACAATACTTTGAAATATTTTTTAATAACAATGGTGTAGTTTTAAAATGTGAAGAATTATTAATACTTTCAATGAAGTAGTAGTGTGTAGGTGTTCTAGATTCCCATCAACTGAGGTTAAATAGTTTTACACAATGCAATGTAATTTGGTACAATTGCTTGATAATTTATTTTATTTCTGACACCTTCTTCATATTTAATTAAAACAGTTTCCAGAAGAAAAAAAAGGTAACTAAGTGAGGTAATGGCTATATTAATTAGCTTGAGTGTGGGAATCAATTCACAATGTATACATTTATCAACACATTGCATCATACATCTACAATTTTTACTTGTCAATTATACCTCAATAAAACCGAAAAAAGAAGGGACTAATATGTTTTAAAATTAGATTTGGTGGTGGTTAAACCCTGTAAAATTGTTAAAAAAACATTGAGCTGTACACTTTAAATTGATATGTTTTATAAATTATAGCTTAAGAGAGATGATTACAAATTAGTAGATGATCAATATATGCTAGTCCTTGCCAGTCAAAATTGAAGGGTGTTGGCATCACATGTGAGCTTACTAGAAATGCAGAATCTCAGGCCAGTCAAGCTCTATTGAGCCAGAATCTCCATTGTAACTAGATCTCCCGTGTATTTTGTGTGGCCTCTAAAGTTTCAAAAGAACTGTGCAAGTTCTTTTCTTTCTTATACAGCAACCGTATACAGCTGATTTCCAGTAAATAATTGTTGATATGTTACCCCAGACCTCACTGAAGCCAAAATGTGAGAGTTCAATTATACAATGTTGAGATATGGTGATTCTGTTTCAGAACCACTAGACTTTTACATAAATTCGACTGGTCCTGGTTTGTTGTTAGGCAATGAAAAATTAAGTCAGGAGAGATGGCAAACGGATACCAAGGGACATTAGAAACTTAGGAGAAAAGGAAGGCAGTCCTAGAAGCTGCCATGTTTATCAAAATCACCATCTGTTGATTGTCTCTTGTGCAATTCTCAGCTCTAGCATGGCTACCTAGTATACATAGAAGCTTTTCTGGCCCCATTCCAAAGAAAAGGAAGTAGCTTCTCTTAATTGCAAGTGCAGACTTTCTCATAGGTATAGCAGTTCAGACGTAGTTGATAAATAAGACGAGGATTATTAAACAATAATAACAGATTCACAGTTTGTTGAAACTAGCACTGTGGTCAGGAGTGGTGGCTCATGCCTATAATCCTAGCACTTCGGGAGGCTGAGGTGGGAAGATCGCTTAAGCTCAGGAGTTTGAAACCAACCTAAGCAATGTAGTGACACACTGTCTCTACAAAAAATTTAAAAGATTAGCCAGGCATGATGGTTCTAGCCTGTAGTCTCAGTTTACTGAGGAGGATGAGGCAAGCAGATCACTTGAGCTCAGGAGTTTGAGGTTGCAGTGAGCTGTGATGACACCACTGCACTCTATTCCAATCCACACAGTGAGACTGTCTCAAAAACCAAACAAACAAAAAACTAGCTCTGTGACCTTGGAAACTCCCTCAAATTGAATTTCTTCATTGGTAAAAAGAGGCAGCTGAAGTTTGTGACAGGGAAATTTCCACCAGCAATCAACATTTTATTCTTATCTTATAAAATTGTGACCACCATATATAGAAAATAGATATTTCCTGTATAAAAATACCAGCTCTCTGATCTCCTAATTAAATATTATCACTGTTCATTTACCTACCAAAAGAAGAAGATGCTTTCTCAATAAACTTACTTTAAAATTTTCATTTCTTTTTTAATAATGAAAGTATAGTTTAGAGGCATGAACAATAAAAACAAGATAAGAAAATCTGGGTCTATACCAAGCTCTAACCTTACAGATCTGAGTTACTTTAGATAAGTTTTAAAGCCTTTGATTTTAAATGTCTTCATCTATAAAATAAAAGATTTGGACTATGATTTTTAGTTGGAATAGATAAATTTTAATTTTCATTAATTTAAAATCCACTTGCAATTTTTTTACTTCCCTGAGATTATGGAAGCTCATCTATTTTGGCATGTAGAGTAATGAAAGTATTTGGTTGTAAAAGCAAGTGAAAAATCAAGAGGACAGGAAAATTGTACAGAGCATGAGACCATTTCTGCAGATAGAATATGATTACTGAGTATGCTAGAAACCCTTAAAATGTCTATATGACAGTTTTATCATAAAATTATGAACATTTAGCCTAAACCACTTCTGTGACAACTGAACAGAGAATGCCAGATGTTTATTCCATGAGATGGATAATCTGAGCTGAAATATAGTACTGCAGCTCATGAGCAGTATAGACCCAGGCATGTAAATCTTGGCAATTGAACACGCTCCTTAACAGTCACATTATACACACAACAGCATTCTAGAAATCTAACATTTTTATCCATATTTTACAGGTGCCCAAATTGTACAATCTCAAAAAATATTGGCTCACCATATCTAAACACATTGTTATGACAGCCAGTTTCACTTTGACAGCATGTTTTTCCCTGCTGGCCCAATGTATATTTCTGTGAACATAACAGTTCTAAAAATATATCCTCTCTAGGACATTTCAGTATAATATTTGAAGGGAATTGAAGTTTTATGATGACTAACAAACGAAAATTTTACAGAAGCAAATTTATTCTGCAAATCAGTGGAAATTATTGAGCATATATTGTTGTACATGTGTTTAGGGTGAATAAAATTCCAAATTGAAATGAATCAACCAATCTGTGCAGATGAATCTTGTCCTAGCTAGGCAGTTTTCTTTGGAATATGGACAGCTTTGCAAATTTATGAAAACAGTTCCCTTTGTTAGCTCTTTATAAGAGGCAAACCATAAAACAGTTAAAGAGGCTAGTCTCTTTAATCTTTCAAAATTTTAAGGTCCTAAATTAACATTAAAAAATAAAATCTCTGTTAAAAAAGTATTTTAAGCCTTTTTTTAATAAGGTAGGAACATGTTTAGAATGTTTTGCCATATTTTCATCTCTATATGTAATAATATTTCCAAGCAGCTAATTATCTAAAATTATTTCTTATATATCATGGCCTTCTGATCAGATTATGAGATTCCTAGTATTTAGGATAAGATGCAGTAAGGTAGAAAATCTTTACTTGTATGTAGTCAGTTATTGGCTAGGCTATAGGAAACTCTCACTAATATTTAGAGGAGAAAAATGAATCACCTATTGCGGTGCCCCTCAAATTGCCCAAGAAGGGAGTAATGTTCTTGTCTTTAAATAGTTACTATTTGGACTTTTGTTGGGGAAGTGAGGCTGGAGTATTCCATTATGCCATCTTGCTGATGTCATTCTGGTTACCTTTTTTGCATGTGTGTGTTTAAAGTACTTAAGATCTACTCTCTCAGCAAATTTCAAGCATCTACTATTTTTAAGTTTAATTGCCATCCTATACATTGTCCCCAGGACTTATTCACCTAATAACTGCAAGTTTGTGTCCTTTGACCAATATCTCCCTATCCACCTCCCCTCACACTTGACTGCTAATAACCATGCTTCTACTCCCCGTTTCTATGAGTTTGACTTTTTTAGATTTCACATATTAGTGAGGTCATAACATTTATCCAATAAAAGTTCATACAAATGGCCAACAGGCATATGAAAAAGTGTTCAACGTCACTAATCATCAGGAAATGTACATCACAAACATGATATGCATCACCTCACACCTGTTGGGATGGATATTATCAAAAGTCAAAAGATAACAAGTGTTGGAGAGGATATGGAGAAAAGGAAAACTTTACACATTGTTGGAGGGCATGTAAGTTGGTGTAGCCAATACAGAAAATAGTATGGTGATTCCTCAAAAACTTAAGAGTAGAACTACCACATAGTCCAGCCATCCTACTTCTGGGTATACACCCTAAGGAAATAAAATCATTATCATGAAGGGATATCTGCATCCCCATGTTCACTGCAGCACTATTCACAATAGTCAAGATATGAAAACAACCTAAATGTCTGTGGACAGATAAATGGATAAAGAAAATGTAAAGTGTAAATTATCTACTACCATAGTAAAAAAAAAAAAAAAAAACCAGCAAAAATAATTTTTCTTGCCTTTGCTTCTTATTAGAAATTAAAACTCAAATATCTTCCATTTCTTCATTTCTTATTGTGCTTAGGTCAAACAGAAGTGTAGACACAGAGATAGATTCTTTGTGCCTTGTTTAGAATTAATTAAAATCTAAATTTTCATTGTCTTATTTTAAAATTAAAAATTCCATGTTTCTTGATTTCGTAAAGTCCCAAATGAGAAAAACAATCCAAGAAATCATCAACCTCTATATTCCTAAGAATAGGAAGAGTAATCAAATTTCCATCGATTAAAGTCGTTTATAATCTAAATTCCAAACCTCTTGTATTTGTAGAGTTTCCCCTGCCACAGTAATATTTCTGAAAACCAGTTGTTTGTGCAATCTCACTTCTAGTGACAGCTATAGAGTACAGTTACTACTTAATGCTGTCTGGAAAAAGACAGCAAAATACAAGAGAAAAATTTGAAAGGCTTTTTTAAGAAACCAGAGTCATGTTCAACCCATGTGTTTTGAGACAATTAACATGAATCTAAGTATTGTGACAGTTCTGTTTCTATAGTAGCCACTTTTTAGATAGCCTTGTTAAATTCTCACTCTTCCTGGATACAACAGTGAGTAGGTTCATATAATATAATATTTTCTCTCGTAAGTTGATTGGCTTAAGAATGCACATCTTTAACTAAGTTAAGACAGAGAAAGAATCATTAACTTCAGGTGGCTAAAAGTGTAATATCTGAAATTTGATAAAATTACACCACGAAAATACGACAGCTGAGGCGGACTTTTTTTCAGACAGAAAAAAAATAAATAAATAAGAATCAATTTGGGCCACAGAGAACTATCCAACACCATTTAATAACCACTTTTTGATGCCCAGTTGTGTCTGGTCTCAGGAATTTTGTAAGATGGGTCTGAGACTTAATAATTTCTCATTTATGCTCAAGTTAGCTTAGGGTTATTTCTGTTATTTGTAACCAAAGAAACCTAATGGAAATAGCTACTTAACTACCTGACCACCTTAACCTCTCTAAACCTCAACATGCTTACACTCCTTACTTTCTTTGTTGTTATGAGAATTAAACCAAATAATTTATGTGCATTCCCAAGCAGAGCACCTGAAGATAAGATAATGCTATCTGTTGTCATATTCCAAAACAAACACACAAAATTCCTCCCTACATATGTTTATCTTGGTCTTTAGACCATATTTTAAAAGTAAGGAAGGATTTTCTACTCTGTTATTGAGACTTTTCACATTTAAACACCTCATGTTGTCAAAGGGAAAAGGGTTAAATAAAATATCATTACTATTTCTTACCTCTTAATACTCAAAACAAAAAATCTTAACTGTAAATGTCTATTAATTACAATTAATTATGTAAAATTTTCTCATTTGAAAATAAAAGTTGATGCTTACTATAGATGTGTGGATTTATTTCTGAGTTCTTTATTATGTTGCATTGGTCTATGTGTCTGATTTTATGCCAATACAATGCTGTTCGGGTTATTACAGCTCTCTAGTCTAATTTGAAGGCAGGTAATGTGATTCCTCCAGTTTTGTTCCTCTTGTTCAGGATGGTTTTTGCTATTCTGAGTCTTTTGTCATTCCATATAAATTTTAGGATTATTTTTTTACTTCTGTGAAGATAGTTATTGGTATTTTGATGGAAGTTGCATTGAATCTGTAGATTGCTTTGCGTAGTATGGACATTTTAACAATATTGATTTTTCCAATCCATGAGAATGGACTGTCAGTCCATTTCTTTTGTCCTCTTCAATGTCTCACATCAATATTTTATAGTTTTTTATTATAGAGATCTTTCACTTTGGTTAAGTTAATTCCCACATAATTTATTTTATCTGTAGCTATTGTAAAGCGGATTACTTTCTGGTTTCTTTTTAAGATCGTTTACTGTTGGCATATGAAAATGCTACTGATTTTTTTAAGTTGATTTTGAATCCTGCAAATTTACTGACTTTGTTTATTAGTTCTAAGAGTTTTGGGGTGGAGTCTTTAGCTTTCTCTAGATATAAGATTATATCATCTGCAATCAAGGATATTTGGACTTCTTCCTTTCTATTTAGATGCCCTTTATTTATTGTACTTGTCTGATTGCTCTGGCTAGAACTTCCAGTACTATGCTGAATAACATGGTTGAAACTGGACATCCTTGTTTGTTCCAGATCTTATTTGTATCATCTGTGATTTCTTTCCTCAGTGTTTTGTAGTTTTCTTTGTAGAGATCTTTTTACCTGCTTGGTTATGTATAGCCCTCGGTATTTTATTTATTTATTTATTTTGTAGTCATTATGAATACAACTGAGCCTTTGCTTTGTCTCTCCTCTTGACTTTTATTGGTATGTAGGAGTGCTACTGATTATTGTACCTTGATTTTATAACCTGAGACTTTTTTGAATTTATTTATCAATTCCAGAAGGCTCTTGTTGGAATCTTTGGGGTTTTTTTTAGATATAGGATCATATTGTCTGCAAAAAGTGACGTTTTGCCCTTCTCTTTCCTGATTTGAATGCACTTAATTTCTTTCTCTTGCCTTGTTACTCTAGCTAGGACTTCCAGTACTATGTTGAATAGAAGTGGTGATAGTGGGCATTCTTGTCTTGTTCCAGTTTTTAGTGGGAATGCTTTCAACTTTTCCCCATTCTGGCTGTGGGGTGTGTTGTATATGGCTTTTATAATTTTGAGATATGTTCCTTCTATGCCTAGTTTGTTAAGAATTTTTTTAACATGAAATGGTGCTGAATTTTGTTGAATGCTTTTTCTGCATCTATTGAGGTGTTTTTGCTGTGGTGAATCACATTTATTTATTTACATATGTTGAACCATCCTTGCAACCCTGGGATGAAACCCACTTGGTCATGGTGGATTACTTTTTGATAAACTGTTGAATTTGTCTTGTTAGTATTTTATTGAGGATTTTCATATCTATATTCATGAGGGATATTGTTCCATAGTTTTCTTTTTTGTTGTTGTGTCCTTTCCTGGCTTTGATATAAAAGTAATACTAACTTTGTAGAATGTGTTGGGGACAATTTCCTCTTTCTCTATGCTATGGAATAATTTCTGTAGAATGGGTATCAACTCTTTTTTGTAGGTCTGGCAAATTTTGGCTGTGAATCCATCTTATCCAGTGTTTTGTTGTTGTTGTTGCTGTTGTTGGAATGATTTCTAAATTTTGTAAGAGAAATATATTTTCTATTAGAATGCATATTTTATCATTCTGACATTTTGTATATTTGCTACTTTAAGGATATAAAAGAAACATGAGATACTATTTACTGCTTATAATTCAACCATTTTAGTGCTATCAAATATGTTTTAAAAATTGGCTCAAATTTGGAAATATAACTTTAATAGTTCTACAGAAAATTGCTTTATATTAAGTATAATTATGTAATTATAAAATTTTCCTTTGGGTCAATAGGTTTTGTTTTCCTTTGGTGATATATTTTTAATGCTTTCTTTCATGAGCAGATATTTAAAGAGTTCAAGGTGTTATCATGTAAGAATAAAATGGATGGGTTAAAATTATCTTAGAATACAATGTTTCTGAGATATTTTTAGTGCCTGGGCAGCACACAAAATTCAAAATTGTACGAGATAAGCTCTAATTGCAACAATAGTAACCACTCTCTGATTTTTAAATCTGTGAGTCACTTCAATAGGATTTAATAGAAAGATGGAACAGTTGACATTTTTATAAATGTTCTACCACTTATTCAGAGGTCAGGTATATTCCTCTGAAAGAATTTCATGGGATCTGCTACAAAATGAACACTAAAAAAACTCTCCTGCTGGTTGCTCCACTTATCTTCTCACCTTCAGGACAGATTTTACGTTACAGTCATTTTCCTGGATTCAAAAAGCAGACTATTGCTGCAGATATTTGTGTGTGATTTTTAAAGCATAAGATATTACTTACTTTTGTGTGTGTCAGGGGAGTAAGTGTTGGTGGTATTTATCATGAATGTCAAAGTCAAAATATACATTTTAGCAATGTTAAAAATCACAAGGTTAGGATTTTGGAAAAAAAGGCAATGACTCTTTCCCCATGGGCTGCTGTTTGTTTTATCTCTTTTTCTTTTGGCAGATGTTTCTGAAGGTTTCAGTGTGAATGGAAGAGGGAAATCAACTCTTTTTGAGGTCAAGGCATAATTTAAGCCACTACTCCCCCTATTTCTAAGTTCTCAAATCAGGAGAAATTGAGTGATTAGTACTGAAGGTAAGAAAATACATATAGATTTAGTCTTGGCTTCTACAGGGACAGAAGTACACTTCCTTTTTATGTTGAAATAATGTATTGATTATGTACTATTTAAAATTTAATTAAACCTGTTTTTCCAAAATATAAATACATATTTTCAACTATATATTTTTCAGCATATTTATTCATAATATGCTACTCTCTAGTATCCTATATAGATGATATATAATTATGAACATATTTATTTTAACCTCTTTTTCACATATAAAATATACATACCAAAATTTTTATTGTTACATTTGAAGGTTGTTTGAAGTTAATTGGGTAAGAAATTCTAGGAGACACTTTTTAATCCTCTGTCTTGTAACATGCTATGGACCAAATTGTGTTTCTCCAAATTTATATGCTGAAATTTTAAACCTCAATGCAACTCTGTTTGAGAATAGGGCCATTAGGAGGTAATTAATGCTAAATGACATCATAAGGTAGAGTTCTGATTAGGTAAGATTAATGTCCTTATAAGAATAGACACCAGGAGCGCTTGCGTGCTCTGTCTCTCTTTTTATCTCTCTCCCTCTCTCCCTCTCTCTCTCTCTCTCTGTCTGTCTGTCTCTCTCTCTCTCTCTCCTGGTTTGTACAAAGAAGCCACATGAGGGCACAGAGAGATGGTGGCTCCCTACAAGCCAGGCAGTAGGCCTTTAGCAGGAACTGAATAAGGCAGCACCTTGACCTGGGAATTTTGGCCTCTAGTACTATGAGAAAATAAATTTCCATTGTTTAAGGCACCCAGTGTATGATGTTTTGTTATGACAACACTAGCTGACCAATACTGAACATAAGCAAAAGAGAGTAATGCAGAAAGTGGTACAGACAGAAGGTATTTTTCCTACTATCCTCACATAAGGTTACAAAATCCTAGGAAAAAAATGAGATAGGGGTACTTATGTTTTGAGAATATTTTTGTTAATATCACTTCACATACTTTGCTCTTCACTTCTAATCAAGAACTGTAAATCTCAACCTAATTTTTATGTTTTTTACATTTGTTTTTAAAAATCATGTCTTCTAATTTCTCAATTCAGAGATTTCCATATATTTTAATCATCTACTTCTTCCAATTTTAAAATAATCAAGAATGAAGCAAAATATATATGTTCTACTATCCTAACATTATGTATATTTTAAAACATGCAAATATTGATTAAAGAAGTTGAGTTAAATTTTGAATAGAAATTCCAATGATTTTCCTCATCACATCAACAGTTGTCTTATGCATCACCTAAGGAACATACTTCTTATTAAAGATCACTGAATTAATATGTAAATCATTAAAGTTTAATAAAAACTATGTTTTACATTATATGTCTTGGTGTTCAAAGAAATAATTGATTTTTGAACTGTATAGGGTACTCAAGATATAAGAATAGACACTCAGTATTACCGTTTCCCTTTTTCTTCTAAATATTGTCTCCCGAGGCTTCACTGTTCTCAGAATTTCTGAAAGTTCATGGTTTTACTTTAGAGTTGAATATTCTCAACCCAAGAAAACTTTACATGTAACGGCATATATAATTTGAAAATTCAAAGTTGTCTGGAGCACTTTTCACCTGACACAGTTAATGTAGCCTGTGTTAAGGTATCACAAAGACGCAAATCTTCATTGAATCTATAATTATTAAGATAAGAAAGCAACAAGGGCTGTGTGTGTGAATCATCTAAATAGTGTTACCACGGAAAACAGTCACCAAAATCATGATAAATTTCATATTTTTAAGTTTTAGAAAGAAAACTCAAAAATAAATACATGTATTGAAAGAGCACTGGATTTATTATTTCATTTCTGATAAAGAGCTTGCCCACTGAATCAAATTATATGATTTTAAATTATTTCAGGTTTTAAACAATTAAAGAGCAATCACTGTATTATATACATGTCTTTGAAATTGAACATGCTACTCTGTGCTGTGTATTTAAATTCAGGTCCTCAACATTTTGTGCTGAAACAGATCATAAATCAGAATGCCCCCCACTGCTTTCAAGAGTTTTATGGCAATGAATGGTTCTACGAAGAATTTATGAGGGCAAAATCTCGCTAACTAAATAGTTATTGCCTTTTCCAAGGGAATAAATCCTAGCTACCTGAGACCAAAAGTATAAAGTTCTTGACACTATAGGATTCATAACTGACAGGCACAAATCCAGGGTCTTAATCATAGGGGGATGTTTTCCGGTTGTAAAATGTAGAAATGGGCTGTAGAAGGAAGATTAATAGAGCTGCTCAAGTAGTCAAGCCAAATACCTTCTGACTGCATGTGTGCTGCTGTGGAAGTGGACTTGGACTTGGACTTTTTCCTTATTGAATAAACAATGGGATTTGAGCTCCTTACATAGTATGTCTTTTATTTAAAAGTTTGTGTATCCATTTTGCTTTCAGTTGACAAATTAGTTTCATTAAGCCCTGTAAAATTATGTTACTATATCTGTTGTTTGTTTACATGCTCACACACAAACACACATACATGAACTGATTCAATCCATTCAATCATTTATACTCAGGAGGAGCATAGTTCTCTTTCTTTGTTATCCAGCCAGATTTGGTAAATTCAATGAATCATAGGATCATGAAATTCCATGTTCAAGTTTTGTTGAAATCTTCTGAGTACATAGCCATTCAGGAAAGGCCTTGCTACACAAACACAGAGAGTTTATAGCTGCCCATTCTGAATAAACACAATTTATTCAGCTGAATTAACACATGCTGAGGGTGATATAATTTTTTACGTACAGTTGCTGAATAAGTCAGTTTTCACCTTATTTAGCCACATGCTGAAAGGCTTACCAAGAGTTTATTCATCCATCCCAACTTCTGAATTTCATAAATATTGATTTAATACAACATTGGTATCATGATTCACAACGTGCAATAATAATCTTGAGCATGACTAAATTGAAAGTGCTGTGATCACGTTTTTAAAATATTTTTAAATTTATTTTTAAACAGGAAATACATGTACATGTAGTGCATATCACCTTCCATCACATCTCAAACATTCAGAACCCCCTTTTCTACTGATACTAGATTTTTTTATAATTTGTCTACAGATTTCCATAGATAACCCATCAATACACTATGACATACATAGAAATATTTTTATTCAAATGATAGCATAGTTTGTATACAAATGATAACATAGTATACTCCCTGTTCTGAATCTTTTAATTTACAGTTTCGATTTTACCTTGGAGGTTATTTCCTAGCAAAACAGTTGGTTCATTTTTAATAGATACCAACATTATGCACATCTTTCTTCTACTTATTCTAGTCTGCTTTTAAAACTTCCTGCTATATTTTAAAATTCCCTAAATAACTCTTTAATTTCTAAAATTTGTTATATTTTTTCATATATTATCTGTCTCTTTAGTGAATTTTTCATTCATGTCCTGAATTATTATTTGTTTTTTGTTTCTTTGTGTTGATTTTCAACTTTCTTGACAATCCCGTTGATCCTACTTGCCATCCACATTCTGAATTTCATATCTGACATTTCAGCAATTTCCTTTTTGTTAGAATCCATTGCTGGAGAACTATGGTGATCCTTTGGGGGTATCAAAACAATCTATTTTTTTTATGTTGGTCAGAGTTCTTATGCTGTTTCCTTTCCATTTGAAATTTCTTCTCTCAGTTCAGGACAGATAACTTTATAGTATGTGTTCTCCTTTTATCAGAACTCTGTTGCTCTTTGAAGAGAGAGAGAGGTCCCTCAATAGCACACTTGAGTCCTACTCCAGAAGACTGACCAGGCAGAAGAGGTGCATTGAGAGCCTTTAACACTGCTGGTCTCCTGCATCTCCCCATTCCCTTGTGATTGTCATATGCAGTGTGAACACTTTCTCCACCCAAGACCATCAGTAGTGGCAGGCGAGTAGTTGCATGGTGGCATGAGCGTTTGCCCCACTGAGGTTCATCAGTGAAAGTATTGCCCAGGTGATGCCAGCTGCTATGACACCACTCAGATAGCAGTGGTTGGTACCCAGAGCTGTATGTGCTCTCTCCATCCAGGTCCTGTGGCAGCTGTTGCTAGGTGGGGCTGCCCAGGTGGAAGCAGTAGGTGCCAGGTCAATGGGCCCCAGTTGTCCCTGGGTCCCCTGGCAGCAGTGAAGTCATGTGGCTCCTGCCCACAGGGTGCACAAGAGCAGCCAGCCTGTCTACTCCCTCTCTGGCCCACCATGGGGGATGGGGAGGGAGCAGCAATGAATTTGACCCTTGGATAGATACAGTGCTCTGGGGCCAGTACCTCAAAATGGTGCCATCTGCAGCACACAGGTTTGTAATCTGGTGGAACCTTGCTGTGCCTTCTCTCCAGAACAACACTGCTGGACAGTCTCCAGTCATCTCCCTGTGGTAGAGGTGCTCTCATTTCAGGTAGAGTTATGAAGGAGGCAAGGTCTTTGGAACTGGCTAACTTTAATTTTCACCCAGTAGAGCAGCTCAGAAAATAAAAATGAATTTACTTATACAAAACTAAATCAAAGAAAATACTCCTTGCATATCAGAAATTATGGATTTAAATTGGCAACTATAAAAGAAGAGTTTGTGACTCATGAAAAAACAGCTGCATTAACAACCAATTATACATTTTGTAAAGAGAAATTATAGTTGCCAACTGAAAACTTTCTTGGATGTAGTGTGAGCAAAATCTCTCTTGAAGAATTAGTCTTTTCTGCAACAATCAAGATTATCTATAACAAAAGGCAGACCAGTATTAAAAATATTGCCTAAAACAATTAGTGACATTTGTGACATTCATGCCTGTCTTTGTGCTTTGTCCTCAATTTCTTAAGGAAGTCTCATGGGTTATAAAACATTATTTGAAAGCTAAATGACCTGCATAGGGATAATTATGGAAGTATAAATATTCTTTTGCTCAATAGAAATGTTATACAGTTGAAGAACAGACATATAAACCTGTGATTTAAAGATAACAGGGTATCATGTGTGTTTTTATGTTTCTATTTTTGTAATAGAATGTGCTTCAAATTGTAGAGCTATAAGGAACAAACGCAGCATTGGTCAAGGTTATATTACCAGAAATTGAATCATTTCCAACTGAGGCATGGTATATAATTTGAATGATATACTCCTTATGTCACAGTTCATGAACTATGTACTTGCCTTGTGTCTACATGTGGAAAGAAACTATTTTTTTTTATTCCTGAGCTTTTGGCTAATGGCGATGCACAGATTTTTTAACATCTCATTTCTGCAAAACATCAATGATTGACATTGTTGTCCTAAAGTATAAATTTGCTTTTCCTCAGATACAGACCTCTTAGCACATGATTCCTGTGCATTTTGACTGTAAGTAGTATTTGAAATAACTCCAATCTTACAAAATAATAAATACATTATTAGGATATTAAATAAGGATCAGCTTTAAATATATCACTACGTTTATTATTAATTAACTTGAACTTTGTAAAGGAAGAATTATCTTACGACAAGAAGTTGGATTAGGTGATCTTCCTTTTTTTGAGGCCTTTCATTCTTTTTCAGAGAAATATATATAAAATTGTGAAACATAAAAGTTTATCTCTTTATATTATTGCTAAAGGCTTTAAATAAAAGAATCTTACATCAATCATTGATAAGAAGAAAGCACTGACTGACATAATACATGTCTATGTCTTTGAACCGTAATGAAAATCATCACAACAGGCCATTGTTTGTTCAATTTAGAATGTGAATTCTAAAGTTTTCTTTATATGTGGAGATAAAAACCTTAGTAATGTAAAAAGTTGCATCCTACAACAAGAGGTTATTAAGCATAAATTTTCTTTGAGAAGAAGAAATTTCTAGAGCATACTTTTAAAATCTACAAGCTAGTAATTGGATGTCTAAAACCTATTGACCTACATTAATTTAATTTAAACAGCAAATTTTATTATAAAATGCCTTAACAGCTATAAAATGTAACATAAATTAAAATTATACAAATTTAGAGCTTCATAAATTTAAATTTGGGCCAAACATATTAATAACAAAGGTAAAATATATTCTTTTTTATTTAAGAGTTAACATGCAGAAGTCAAACATATTTACATCTCATTCATTTTATAGTTTTTAATATAAATAGGAGAATAATTCCTTCATAGTCACTCGCTAAATCATTATTATGTTATATTTTAAGCAACCATACACATTAGGATTCATGTTTATTTCAATTTTGAAAATAAGAAAATAGATTAGAATGATTTACTATGACAGTATTATAATTAATAACTGTCTTGGTTCAGAGTATTGAAGACCATATTAGTAGTTGGATAATTTTGTGAGTATTCCAGGTCAGAAGAAATGAGTAGCTTCTGGATATATACCCACAATGGCCAATTTTGATATTTAGATTCAACTATAAGCTCCTCCTAATTTGACCTAATATTTATACTTGTGGCAATAAAATGAAGGCTAGTTATTTTTGTTTATTTACGTTTTTTTTTCTTACCACTAACTGTAGGAGTCAGTGAGTCACGTATGTGCTAACCTTTCAGATATTTCTCATAAAATCCCAAATCAAATATACATATTTATTTGTTTTCTAAATAAACCTGATGGTACATTTTATTTATTTATTTATTTATTTATTTATTTATTTATTTATTTTTGAGGCAGGAGTCTTGCTGTGTTGCCTGGGCTAGAGTGCCATGGTGTCAGCCCAGCTCACAGAAACCTCTAACTCCTGAGCTCAGTAATCCTCCTGCCTCAGCCTCCCGAGTAGCTGGGATTACAGGCACGCGCCCCCATGCCCGGCCAATTTTTTTCTATTTTTAGTTGTCCGGCTAATTTCTTTCTATTTTTCAGTAGAGATGGGGTCTCGGTCTTGCTCAGGCTGGTCTTGTACTCCTGAGCTCAAATGATCCACCCTCCTTGGCCTCCCAGAATGCTAGGATTACAGGCGTGAGCCACCGCGCCCGGCCTGATGGTACATTTTAAATCAATTTATGGTTCTGAATCATATTTCTTTAAGCTAGGTTAATGTTTTGGAAAATTTATTAAATAGTTACGTTTCCTAAAGGAGAAACAAATACTGTACATTTGAATGATATTAATATTTCTTTAACAAATAAAATTAAAAACATATACCTTGATTTCAAAAAACGAAATCCTCCTGTTTCTGTACGTGACTCTTCATTTTATCACTTGAGGGTAGAAATAAATATGTATAAAGAATAGAATTTTTTCTTGCCTCAGTTGTAAACTCAGGTTTACTTTCCACTTTACCATATATTAACTAAAGCAGTTGACAGTGTGGCCCAGATAATAAACAATGACCCCATGAGGTTTAATTTACGCTGTGTGTTGCATTTAAGAAGGTATCATTTAACATCAAATAATAATTTAAAAGGAGTCCAAATTTTGCTTAATTTTCTCAAAGAACATTAATGGAGCTCAACTCACTACTCCAAGAAATATCTGAGATACTTGTTCTCTACTTCATATATTAGAAACTGTTCTGAGACCAACCCACTAACCTAGTTACATATCAAATTCCTACTGTTTGTCATGTACTTTTTAATTTTATTTGTTTATGTTAAGTTTTACTCAGAGCTCCTGGGTATGTCTATATTCCATTTCTTTTGTTTTTCGCTGTGGTTGAAAAAGTCTCCCTTTCTGGTCAGTAGATGATAAGTTTGTGGGAAGGAAGAAACACTCATATATTTATTAATCTTTTCCATTTTTCAACACACAAGTAAAAACTATGAATTTTTATGTATCTATAGAGGAATATCTAATTCCATGGATTATTTTAATTTTCTGGGGTATCCTAAAAGTTGAGGTGTGATCCAGGTATCTATGTTTAGTCTCTTAATATTTGCTTTCTTGCACCCTCCTATCTTCTCTCAGTACATTCCTTTCCACACCAACACCAGAACTATTCCTACAGAATCTTAAATTTCCTGTAGGCCCTGTATGACAACTATGTCACAAAAATTAATTATAAACCTCATGAGTATTTGCATTTTGATAGAAGATAATGCCTTAGTAAAACAGACCAATATAAAATATTAAAATTCCAGACACTAAGGCACATTATTATGGTATACAGTTTTGAGCAAGAGGCTTTTAATCTGGTTGATTTTGTGGAAGTAAACATTGCTTAATTGTGCTTAACTAAGTATCTGCAAAAATGGAGGGGCTTTAATAGAAATGCTTAAAAAATACTGGGGCCATTTGTAGATTTACTATGCATTTACAGCTCCACAATGTTTGTGCAGACCAACTAAATAATGATTTAACTTCAGGGATAGACGTGATCAT
>RJWJ010025015.1:0-24299 GCA_004363605.1 Indri indri | reverse complement strand
TGCATTACTAACAATGACAATAATAGGTATTATTCTGATTAGCTATTGCTGATTACACAGCCACCTCAAAACACACAGGATCAAAATGATAACCATTTTACCATATTTCACTATTCCAAGGGATGGCCAGGGCTCAACTGGTTATTCTCTTTCCTGACCTCACCTGAGGTCTTTGGAGTGTTCCCGTCAGATGGGGGATATGGCTAAAGCTGGGTTTGCATGAGTCCCTTGCACACCTCCATTTGGCCTCACTCCAGGTGGCAGGTCATCCTCTATGACCCTGTCATGTGGCTGTATTCCTGTGCAGTCTAGTCTGGGCTATGGTGTCTGTTATTGATTGAATGTTTGTAGCCCCCAAAATTCATATGTCAAAACTTTAATTTCCAATGCGATGGTACAGTAGTTGCCCCTTGCTCCAGGGGGATGTGTTTCAAGGACCCAGTGGATGCTGGAAACCACATGTTGTACCAAACCCTATATACTATGATTTTTGCCTATATGTATACACCTATGTCAAAGTTTAATTTATAAATCAGGCACAGTAAGAGATGAATGACAATAACTAATTATAAAACAATTATAACAATATATTGTCATAAAAGTTATATGATTGTGGTCTCTCTCTCAAAATAACATATTGTACTGTACCTTGGGTAACTGAAACCATGGAAAGTAAAACTGTGGATGAGAAGGGACTACCATATTTTGAGATGGGGCCTTTGAGAGGTAATTAGGTCATGAGTGCAGATCCCTCTTAATGGGATTAGTGCCCTTTTAAGGGAAGGAAGTGCTCTCTTTCTCTGCTACGAAGATAAATTAAGAAGGCCATCTGCAAGCCTGAAAAGGGGCTCTCACCAGACACTGGATTTGATGGCTCCTTAATCTTGGACTTTGCAGCCTCCAGAACTGTAAAAAAATAAATTTCTGTTGTTTAAGACACCCTGTCTATGGTATTTTTGTTATAATAGCTTGAACTTACTATGACAGGGCTCAGGGTTTCACGAGAAAGGAAGCAGAGGCCAAAGCTCTTAAGTGCCTGACCGTCACATCTTCTACATTCTATTGGTCAGATCAGAGGGAGGATATAAGTTTCTTCTCTTGAAGGGCAGAATAGCACATGTATAGAGGGAATTGTCTGGGGACTAGCTACCACAGGTATGATTCATTTAAACTACAATGCTCTGTGAAATTGGTTGTTATTACCTATTATATCAATGTAACAGATTCTTTGCACAGAGATTTGCCATCCAGATAACAGCTTTGTGACTGTTGGTATTGACACGGATCTGTTAATTATACAATTCAGACTATACTGTTGTAGACGCCACCTTAGACAAATGACAAATCGTGAGTTTGCAGCTGAAATAAAATATGTTGTTCGATGCAGTATGATGAGAAAAGCAGAAGTTTTGATGGAAGGAAAATGAGGATTTGGGTCCTGGCTCTGCACTGGCCAGCTCTGTGGAAGAAAAGGCTAAAATTTTCTGAGACTCAGTTGAGACAGCTGTGCTCATGTTCCAAATGCTAAAGCTATCTGACAAACCACTCCAACACTGAACGGCTTAAACAAAACATCATGCCTTTTGCTCATGTATTTGCAATCTGGACAGGGCCCTGGGAGGAAAGGTTTTTCTACTCCTCTTACGGTCAGCTGGAATAGCTCAAAGGCTTGGGGCCGGAATATGCGAAGTCTCACTCGCTCACATGAGGGCAACTGGACTTGAACACCTCTGAGATGGGACATCTGTGGCTCCTTGGGCTAGTCTGTCTATCTCTATATAATTACTGAAGCACGTTAAGTTCAGGGAAGCTAAACTTCTTACTTGGAGGTTCAGGGATCCAAAAACCTGAGGACCGAAAAGAGACAGAAAAGATAAAGCAAAAGAGAAAACCACTTAGTAACTGTATAGAATTTATACAGCATTTTATTCATTAGAAGTGAGTCATTTCATGTTGATACAAATTCAAATGGTGAGGAATCATGTCACACTTTTCGTGGGAAGAGTGTCAAAGAACTTGCAGACATGTTTTAAAACTTAAAAGCTAGGAGAGGATGACAGCTCTACTTTAATTCGTTGCTGACTCAGCGAATGTCAGTAGATGCTCACTATCCATTCATTTCTTTCTTCTCCCTACCTGGCCCACATCCTCCCACTGTACCCACACTTCAATTTCGCAAAACAATCACTTGGAAAAATTCAGATAGAGCATCATTTCAAGATCCCCTGTATCTCAGGTCTCACTGGAACCTTCCAGTGGTGTGCAAGCAGATCCTTCTCTGCTGCTTTAGGTAACTGCCTAATATCAGCATTCTCAGAAGGTTCAAGGCATCCTTTAGAGGGCTAGCTTGAGGCAGATGAGCCCAGCACTGGCTGTCCCACAGGGAAGTCAGCGTCTCCTCTGCTACCTGGCAATACTTCAACTTGCTATGGGAGAGTGTGTTGGCTCTGGGAAGCTCCAATGTTCAAATGAAGCCCAGAAACACATGATAACTGCCCAGTAAGACCTAGAATAAAAGTAATGCATGCAAAGAAAATGCAGTAACAATCTTTGAGGTCTAGAAGAGGCTCAGGAGAAGTCATTGGCAAAGTCCTCATCAGGAAACAATCTTTCAAGATTCAGTTAAAATACCATCACCTCTATTTTAATGAAACTCCTTCATTTGCTGTGTAACATGGGAATAAATGAACATTTCTGGGCTTTGTTTTTCCCATCTCTAAAATGAAAAACTGAGAGAGTAAATTTTGAAGATGCTTTTCAGGTTAAAAATGTTATTATTCTCTGTTTCTCAAATAGCAAAACCCAGTCCCAATGTATGGCATTTGAACTATGTGGTTTTTGTTTTTTTTTTTTCCCCTACAAATGTGGGTGCTCTAGAATCCCAGCTAATGGAAATGTCATCAACAAACACAAACATTTCAAGTTTCATGTGGACCCAGTTAAAACTCTTTCAGGTCATAAACTTTGGAGAGGTGATAGTTTTTACTAATTATATTTTTCTCTTAACTGAATACTTTGGCAGAAAATTTTAAATAAAATATAACTCAGATTGTTTTGGAATTAGAAGCAGGTGACACAATATTTTTACACCTCAAAATAATTTTGATAGGCATTTTGGCATAACTTGCTCAAGAAATGTCTGTAACATTAGAACAAGAAAATGTGTTCAATTACTAACAGAAAAGTGTATGTCCCCTGGGGGTTATATAAAATAAATTCAGGCTTAGAAATGTTCAAAGGGAAATTATTTTGGAGTGTCCTTCTTTTAAAATGAAAATGGAATTTGAAGTTGTACTTTGGCATGTTATATACCAGTGGAATTTTGTAACCACACATTATTTTATCATTCCTCCTCTATGCCGTGTCTCCAGAGTACACAGGTAACCAAATGACTAGAATTTTTCCTGTTTATTTTTCAATGTCTAAAGCATGGCTTTCTTTTTGTAGGAGACAAGGTAAATCACTAATACGAAGCATTTTTGACATCCATAGTCCAGACTTCGGATGTTTACTTGTGAAAAGATATTGGTCAATAAAATACCATGGTTTCTACTAAATGCACCCATGTGATTGAGAAAAACAAAATGGTCATATGCTCTCCCCCTCCTCTTACAAACATTTCATCAGGCATATTTTTAGTTGAATTTACATATACTATATACATATTCATATAGACAATATCATGTATATTTTATATCTACATATATAATTCATAATTTAAAAAAGAACTGAGCTGAATTTGCTTGATCTGTGACAAAAAAAAAGTTCTGATAAAAGTAATTGTGTAATACCATTTTATTTTAGCAGACAAATTTAAACTTATGTGAATTAAATGTCTTCAATTCCTTTAGATATCTTCATTTTGTTATAGAATTATTTTATATCAATTATAGCTCAGCTACAACTAGACATTAAATAATGTCGTCTCTTTTGTTTACTAATATTTTACTAATTGAATGAAGGTACGTACCAATTAGACCATTGCAATCAATCAATTAAGCAATAATGGTGTTTCCTATTTTGAGACAAGCTTTGCATTGGACACAAAAGTGCAATGTTTTTATGCTGACTCTAAGCATTTTGTTATCCACGGTGGGGCTGGTGCAGAGGGCAGGGGTTTATATCTAAATGTATGTGGAGTGACATCAGCAAGGAGGCCAACTAGAGCCACTGATGCTTATTCCTCCCCAAAAAACAGACCAACCCAATGAATAGGCAACTCTATTTTGGCTAGAGTGACTGAGGAAGTATGCTGGAGTGCACAAGGGAAGCCCAGGATAGTACCATAGAGCAGGCCATTGGGATCCTGTCTCTGCCACACTGTTTCCCCAAATGGCATCAGGTCAGAGTCAGCAGGGACTTCTTATGGAGAAAAGGTAAGCTGAGATTCCCAGAAGTCCCCATTGCTGCCACAAATGCTAGCAATGCTTGCTACAGGAGAGTCCCTCCATGCCCACAAATTCTGAATCCAATTTGGAGAGTAGCCAGGAGTTCATGCAGCTGCATTGCCTTGGAGTAGAAGCCCACTTTTTTCACTTATCCCCCCCCCACCCATTTCTGTGACCTAAGTTGCTACAGCACAGTGCCATCTTGAAACTAGACCCACCATTAGAATGTATTCTGTCTGGAGGCCTCTCCATTCCTGAGGCCCTGCTGTTATTCTACCATGTTCACATGGGTACCCGCAGCATCATAACCTTGGTTTCCCAAAGCCTAGGACAGACGAAATGACTGAGACCCTGGTGACTGAACCATGCAACCCACTACCACGTCCAGCAACCAGGCAGACTAGCACAGCCAAGAAGCCACCAAACACCTGGCTGGCTGCCTTGCCCACACAGATGCTTCACACAGTTGGCAGCCCACCAAGTACACATTAACACCAATGACCAGCCTGATAACCAGTCCTACAGTGGCCCTGCCCTTCAGATGAACTGTCACAGAGACTTCTAACCCCATTGGGCCCATATATGTGTGAGGACATTTTGAAACCAAGTCTTATGGTGGCCTTAAACCACAGAAAGACTGCCACAGAGCTGCTTAGTCTTGCCTGTACTCATGACCAACCCAACATCTAGTCTGGCAGTGGCCCTGCCTCCTCAAAGAGACTGACTTATCGTCACTTGGCTGACTGCACCCACAGGTACCCAAGCCTGGCCTGATAACCAGCCTGGCAGCTGCCATCACTTCCTTGGAAACAGATAGCCTGCAGGCTCTTTTCACCTGCACTCACCCAGTCCAACAACAATCCCATTGCCCCTATCCCCAACAAAACTGCACCACCACCAGCACAAACTGTTACAGCCCAGGCCACTGAAGCAATTACAGGCATCACTGACAAGTATTGCAGCTAAAGAAACTGCTTGGAGACAAGGCTAATGAGTTCAACCCAAACCAAAGCCTGTGTACCATACCTAATTCACACCCCAGGACTCATCTACAGGAAAAAGTACCCATAAAAGCTACTCTGTAAAACTTGGAAAAGCAACTATTCCATTAGATGCACAGATATCAATGTAGGGATGTAAGAAACATGAACAAGCAAGAAAACATATCATTCACGAAGGAACATAATAAGTCTCCAATAACAGACTCCAAAGAAAAGGACACTTATGAAATGCATGAAAAGAAATTTAAAAAAAATGATCATAATTAAACTCAATGAGTTATAGGAGAACACACACAACTATTTAATAAAATCAGAAAAACAGTTCATGATCTAAATGAGAAATTTAACAAAGCGACATATATCATAAAAAAAGAACCAAACAGAAATCCTGGAGTTGAACAATTCAGTGCATGAGATTAAAGAAAAAAATACAACTGCAATCTTAACAGAGTATATCAAGCAGAAGAAAGAATTTTGGAAACTTGAAGACAGATCTTTTGAAATAACCCAGTAGGAGTAATAACAAAGAAATAAGAACAAAAAACAATGAAGAAAACCTGCAAGACATATGGAACACCATTAAATGAACAATTTTTTTTTCATTATGAGTTCTAGAGAGAAAAGAGATGGAGAAAGGCATAGACAACCTATTTAACAGAATAATAGCTGAATAACTTCCCAAATATTGAGAGAATTATGGAACTCAGATTCAGGAAGCTCAAAAGTCTCAATTAGATTCAATGCATAAAGATCTTCTCCAAGGCACATCATAATCAAATGGTCTACAATAAAAGACAAAGAGCACTTTACAAAGTGTAAGAGAAAAGTGACAAGTCATATATAAGGGGATCTCCCATAGATTATCAGCATATTTCTCAGCAGAAACCTCACAGAACAGAAAAGATTAGAATGATATATTCAAAGTGCTGGGAGAGGAGGAAAAAAAAAAAAAACCTGTCAACCAAGAATACCATATCCAGAAAATCTATCCTTCAGAAATGAAGCAAAAATAAAGACCTTTCAGACAAGTAAAAGTGGAATTCATCACTACTAGACTGGCCTTACAACAATTGCTTAAAGGAATGCTACAACTGAAAGCAAAGGGTAACATCATGTATACTCATAATTACTATCATGAGTACACATGAATCTATAAAACTCACCAGTAGAAGTTAATTCATAAATCATATCCAGAATACTCCAGGGTTGTTATGGTGCCATACAAATCTCTTAAACCTCTAGTATAAAGGTTTAAAGTCAAAATAGCCAACAACATCTACAATTAGTGACTAAGGAACACACTTCTCAACTGTATATAAAACATTCTCCAGGCTAGAGTACATGTTAGATCACAGAACAAGTCTTAACAAACTGATGAAGACAGAGATCATATCAAGTATCTTCACTGACCCCACAATGGTATAAATTTAGAAATCAATGAGAAAATCTTTGGAAATTTTACAAATAAATAGAAATTAAACATGTTTCTAAAAAACCAATGAGACAATGAAAAAATCAAAAGGGAAATTAAAATTTTCATTGAGACAAATGAGAATGGAAACATATCATATCAAAACCTCTGGGGCACCACAAAAGCAGTTCTAACAGGGAAATTTATAGCCATAAATAACTGCATCAAAAAAGAGGGAAAATTTCTAAAATACAGTATAACAATGCTCCTCAAGGAACTAGAAAAACACAAACAAACTAAACTCAATATTGGTAGGACAAAGGAAATAATAAAGCTCAGAGCAGAAGTAAATAGAAAAAGGAAAAATATTCAGAAGATCAGGAAGTCAAGAAGTTGGCTTTTTGAAAACATAAGCAAAATTGGCAAATTTTTAGCTAGACTAAGAAGAAAAGATAATTCAAATAAATGAAATCAGAGAAGAATAAGGAGGTATTAATCTGATATGACAGAAATACAAAAAATTATGAGAGACTATTATGAACAACTACACAAAAATTGGACAACATAAAAGAAATGAATAAATTTCTGGACACATATACCCTAACAAGTTTAAATATACAGATACAGAAAATCTTAACAGAACAATAATGAATGAGAAAATTGAATCAGTAATACAGTTTGAATGTTTGTCCCCTCCAAATCTCATTTTGAAATTCTATCTCCAATGGTGGATGGAGGTGGTGAAAATGGGAGGTGTTTGGGTCATGGGGGCAGGTCCCTC
The DNA here is from genome assembly GCA_004363605.1 of Indri indri. Taxonomy (NCBI): domain Eukaryota; kingdom Metazoa; phylum Chordata; class Mammalia; order Primates; family Indriidae; genus Indri; species Indri indri. The sequence goes on along the minus strand of RJWJ010025015.1, from coordinate 16,718 downwards.
ATGAATGGCTTTGTGCCCTCCTTGATAATGAGTGAGTTCTCACTCTATTCATTCACATGGGAGCTGGTTGTTTAAAGAATATGGCACCTCTGCCTTCTCTCTCTTGCTCCTTCTGCCACCATGTGACACACCTACACCCCCTTCACCTTTCACCTTGATTGGAAGCTCTCTGAAGCTCTCACCAGAAGCGGATGTTGGTGCCATGCTTCTTGTACAGCATGAAGAAACATGAGAAAAATAATTATAAATTATACAGTCATTCCTTCATAGCCCTGCAAAAGGGACTAAGACAAATAGTAATTAAATCTTTCATCAAAGAAAAGGCCAAGATCTGATGACTTCATTATTGAGCTATATTAAATATTTAATGAAGAGCTAACACCAACGTCTGTCAAACTATGCAATAAAATTGAAGAAGAGGGAATGCTTCCATACTCATTTTATGTGGCCAGCATTACCCTGATACCAAAGCCAGACATAGACACAACAAAAAAAGAAATAAAGTACTGGCAAATATCCCTGATGGAAATAGATGAAAAATTTATCAACAAAGTACCAGCTAAACAAAGCCAACAGCACAAAAAGGTTACACACCATGATCACGTGAGATTTATTCCAGGGATACAGGGATGGTTCAAAATAAGCAAGTCAATAAAAGTGGTACATCGTATCAACAGATTGTAGGACAAAAACATATGATCATTTCAATAGACACACAAAAAGCATTTGATTATATTCTATGGCCCTTCCTGATAAAACTGCTCAACAAATTTGGTGTAGAAGAAATATACTGCAACAAAATAAGGGCCACATATGTCACACCCACAACTAATATCATACTGAATGGAGAAAAGTTGAAAGCTTTCCTTCTAAAACTTCAATAAGACAAGGAAGCCCACTTTCAACACCCTCATTCAACATGATACTGGAAGTTCTATCCTGATTTCAAAACTGGACAAGGACACAGCAACAACAACAACAAGAACAACAACAAAATACCTACAGGACAATACTGCTGATGAAAAAGTCTCAACGGGTACTAGCAAACCAAATCCAATAGCACCTTAAGAAAATCACTCACCATGATCATGTGGGAATTATCCCAGGGATGCAAAGATAGTTTAACATATGCAAATCACACTAACATTTAAAAAAAGGTCATTTTAACAGATGCAGAGAAAACATTTGACAAAATTTGACATCTTTTCATGATAAAACTCTCAACATATTAGGTAAAAAGGTATGTACCTCAACACAATGAAGGCCGTATATGACAAACACACAGCTAACATCATACTGATTGGAGAAAAGTTGAAAGTCTTTTCTCTAAAATGAGAAATAAGAGAAGGATTATTTGACCACTTAAATTACTTCCAATACAATACTGGATGTCCTAGGAAAAACAATTAGGCAAGAGAAAAAATTAAAAGGAATCCAAATTGGACAGCATTTTCTCTGTCTACAGATGACATGATCTTATATAAAGAAAATCTTAAAGAGTCTACCAAAAAACTATTAGCATTAATAAATGAATTCAATAAAGTTGCAGGATACAAAATCAAGGTGCAAAAATCAGTAGTGTTTCTATATGCTAATAGTGAATTATATGAAAAAGAAATCAAGAAAACAATTCCATTTACAACAGCTGCTGAAAAATGAGATACCTAGGAATAGACTCAACCAAGGAAGAGAAAGATCTCTACACTGAAAACTACATTTTTTATGAAATAAATTGAAGAGGACATAAATAAATGAAAAGAAAGCCTATATTCATGAATTGAAAAATTAATATTATTAAAGTGGGCATACTACCCAAAGTGATCTACAAATTTAAGGCAATCCCTATCAAAATACCAACGACATTCTTCAGATATATAGAGGAAAACAGTCCTAAAATTTGTATGGAACCACAAAAGACCCCAAACAGCCAAAGCAATACAGAGCAAAAAGAACAAAGTTGGAGACATCACACTGACTTCAAAAATATACCGCAAAGCTATAGTAAACAAACAAACAAAAAAAAACCCATAGTACTTCATAAAAACTGACACATAGACTGATGAAATAGATAGCCCAGAAATAAATCCATACATCTATAACCAACTGATTTTTGACAAAGGTGCCAAGAAGACATGTTATAGAAAAAAAAAATCTCTTTAATAAATGATGCTGCAAAAATTGAATATCTACATACAGAAGAATGAGATTAGACCCCTACATCTCACCATATACAAATATCGACTCAAAATGGATTAAAGACTTAAATGTCAGTCCTCAAACTATGAAAATACTAGAAGAAAACATAGGGTAAATATTCCCCAGACATTAAAAATATATAGTACAAAATAACTAGAAGAGAGGTTTTCAAATGTTTTCACCACAAAGAAATGGTAAATGCACAAGGTGATAAATACACTAACTACCCTTATTGGGTCATTATGAAATATAGCTATGTATCAAAACATGAACTAGTACCCCAAAAATATGTACAACTACAATGTGTCCATTAAAAAAATTGATTTTTAAGAAAGAATAAATCCATGTGGCCATTCAGTAATTGTTTTCAAAATGAAAGAAAACTGATAGATAAAACATAATTTGAGAATAATTAAGCATTAATATATGAGATATTAAGGCACTGGAGTTGAGACAAAAAAGTCAGTGTACACACTTGGAATCTATAAAAAGTTCTTAAAGAAAGTCAACTATAAACAACTAGCAAAAGAGGTGCGCGGACCTTAGGTGAAAACAGTGAGGGATGGAAATATCAATAAGCACAGTGATGGGGGTGGGATGACGCTAGTTAAATTTGGTACTTATTTTCAAAAACCTACACTCATTTGGTTCATAGACAGAGTCAATAATAACCACATTGTTTTAGTTTTCCCTATGCCATTTCTAAGACTTGTGTATCACAAAACGAAGAATATTATCAATACATTTAGCCTAAGTTACCTACGTTACCCACTGGATAAACAGACGCACACTCTCTCTCCCTTGCTATTTAGTATTTTCTAGATTTCTTCTCTGCCAAATTTTTAGACTGGTCTTTTATGCCAGGCTTTATTTTTATGGCAGATAAATTTTTCAGAGCCTCACGTATTAGAATGGAAAGAACTCTTTTATGAAATGTGTTTAAGCCCAAACTCTTCCACTTTACTATGTAATTTGTGTAAATTACTTAAACTCTCTAAACTTAGTCTGCATTTTTATAACAGAGACAGAAAATACTTTATATTCTACAATGAATATCCTACAATGTTCCTGAGGCTCAAACGGAATGATGTCCATGGAAGAAATTCTGTAAACACTAAAGTTGTAGCAAAAGTAACAAATTGCAATTGTTATCCAAATGAACATGAGGACATTACTGAGTTAACTCACCAATGTATAGTTAGTTATATGAGACAAACCACAAGGTACCTGCCTTAAGACTGATTATCTTATTTCATTGACATGTATTCTGTGCTTTATGTAAAATTGAATCAGTCCTGGGACAGGTAAAATATCAAAGTGTCAGTAAAATAAATAAGTAAATAAATGAAAGGTACACAAGATGAGTCTAAAAAATTACATATAAAGTGGCTATTTCCACAGACACCATAAACATCTTTTTCCTGACTTAGAATCACATCTTCTATGACTCATCACTGAAAATTGGTAAAAATATTTTCCCAACTCATCCTATATGGCGTATCACCAGCAATAGACTTTATCATCATTTGAAGGTGGACCTGACACTTGGGAACTGCTGAACATTAACCACAGTGAATCCTGGTGAAGGACTGGAGTGATTAAACTGAGCAATAGATGTTTTTATTTAAAAATAAACTGATAGTACTTTTTAAAAATTTATTTTGTCTCAAAGAGTGGCTCAGAAGGAATTTTGAAATAGTTTTGGGAAAAAACTAAATTTATCTCATCTTTCATTGTTGTGGATATAGAACATCTATGGATATAGAAAAAAATTACAAGATTGCTTTTAAAAATCAAACTTAGTGTATTATAATCATCTCTTCCACTCCCTTACAAGATGAACTCACCTGGGTGCAAGTACGTATACGAAGTCACCCAGAGAGACAAAGTACTCTCACAAATTCTCGGTCACCCTTTTATCTCATTTTTCCATGATTTACTCTTGCTCTTGGTTTTTGTACTCATATAATACATGCTTCTTGGCATTGGGGAGATGATATTTAAATAGATGAAAGACAAGAAGAAGCAGCCAGCATTAGCTATTTGGGCTCATGCGATGATACAAATCAGTTTGGACAATCTCTGTTTACGATAAATCTGTAAACTAGATAATCTTTCCCTCTAAAGACGCCTCTTCTCAGATATTCAGCCTACCTGCAGAGCACAGACGCTGCCTGAATGCTGGATACTGTCTCCATGGATTATGCAACTGGATTTTCCTCTGTCTGCAGATCCTGCGTGGTCAGATTTCTTTCACCGTTACCACTCTCATGATCCACCCTTCTTATCTGTTTATTGCACATGAACTGACTCCCTTCCAGACTCTGCACACCAGGATCTGGCCATTCTTTGTAGAATGATTTCTATCTTTGAGTCTACGTATTTACAATGTGGATACAATTTTGGCCTTTGTCTCTACCCTCCTGTCTTTCAGGATTAAGCCTTTATCCCAACATAGATCACATCTGCCTAAATCCAGCACCTTCCCATCTCATCTGCTCCTATTGGTAATCTGAACCCTACTAGATATTTCCTTCACCACTCCAATATCCACAAATTCTTATCCTGCTAAATGTTAGCTAGCTAAAGAGAGCTAAATGATATTTTAAATTCCTACAGATATTTGTAGTCTCCATAATGTAACAGAAATAAATTAAAGCAAGCATCTCCTTATTAAGGATATCTGCTGTGTGTTCCAGACACTGTTAAACATTCTAACCTGTTCAGTAATTTAATCTATCTACAAAATGACCCTGAAATTTTACAGATTCAATAAGTATTTGTTGTATAAATGAATACTGGTCTACAGTGTTTGAATTGTTCACATCAGTCCATTACCTGCCACTCCAATAAATGTTCGGGAAATTTAGGATCAAGTTTCTGTTTTCCAGGACACAAGGATGAGTTTGGCAGGGCCATAAACTATAGGATAGATCTTCACTCTGACCATGAAATGTAGTGGCAGTCACAAAATTGAAATGGCAACACAATGTCTGGTCTGTGCCAATACTTTAACTCAGGACATCATCAGGGAAAAGAGACAGGGAAGCTGGGGAAAGCTGTGACCCTTTGATGAAAGGTTACCCACGAGTTATTCTAAAACTCATTAGGCACAATGCCTGAAGCAACCTGGCTAAGTTTACATCTCTTTAACTATAGGTTCCATTGCTGGTTGGTACTTTACCTGCAAATGATAGAATCAGAGGGTCCATTTGCCAAGATGGGAAAGAGTTTTGGTTTCTCCCCTTCAAGTCAGACCAGAGAACTGTTCTAAAAGGGTAACATTTTTCCTAAGTATTCCAAAAGTATTTATTATTTATTTTAGACCTGTTTTTCTTGAGATTGTTGACACTCAAGTCATGTTATATATAAATAATTCTCCATTTATTTTATTAGTAACAAAACATGTCCAGTACTTGTTTTATTTAATTATATATGGAATGCATGCAGCTAGTGGTTTCAAGAAGCAAATATATAAACAGAGTTTTGAGGAACGGAAAGGGTAAATCATGTTTATTGTACATCTCTTGCATGTGAGACTAGAGCTAAATACTTTAAATCATGTAATTGGCTATAAGTCTGTAAGATCATTATTATTCCCACTTTATATATGAGAATACTAAGTTTCTACACATTTAAGAAGATTTTCCAGTGTCACGCACTTATCGATCAGTAGATCAAATACTTTAGAGAAGTGTTTCTATTGCTTGAGTAATATAGTTAGTGCCATCAAGAAAATAATAATCTTGACTCTGTACTCCATGGATCCAAGTTTCAGAAATGCTGCAATCATGTTTAAATGCTGTGATTTAAGTCATTTTTTTGGTACCAATGTGATTATGGATATAAACATAAATATTTGCATAAACTTTTGAAACATTATTCTATTTTGGTATTGTCATTGAAAGAATACTGAATATTCTTATATTATTTGAAATATGTTGTAGAAATAAAAGCAGATTTAAAAGAAAATCTTTTTAAACACACAGGTTCTAGAAAGTGTATTACAATTTTATTTAAGGAATAGGTATTTTGATTGAGGGTGGGTCTTGCTCACCATCAAGCTTAATGATTGTGAGATTCCCTTCCAAGCATAAAATTTGGTGTTTGTAAATCATTAAATTTGTTTTAAACTCCTCCTCCTCCTCCAATTACAGACTGTTCTTCCAGTTCTGGTCATTTTCTTTCTGCTGTATGGAGCCCAGTCTCTGGAAATTTAATCAATATTATAAAGTGAAATTTTATATTTGAAAATTTCACTTTGCAGTGTCTGCAGTTCTCAGTGTGGAGCTTCTGAGCTTAATTTCTCATCTTTTAGGTGAAAGTTAAATACTATTTACCGCTTTGTATTTACTTTTGACACTAACATTTTGCATGTGCTTTGATACTGACATATTTAGTGGGGAAGGCGTCTTTCCCTTAAGTCTAGAATTAAAGGGATCATCATAAATATAGCCACAAGTTGAACAGAAGTCAAACAGCTATTGGTGATCACAGACATGATAATGTAAGTCAAAGGCTGACATGGTTCATGTCACTGAGGGGGATTACTCAGCAGTTTAAGGCATGCAGTTACAAGGAATGCCTGTGAATTGCTCTTAAGAAAAACAAATCCCGCCAGCAGAGGAGTGGCTGGCACTTCAAAGCATGAATTCCCAAGAACAGAGGAAAAGGGGAAGGGATTATAACTGGCACTTATTTAGCATTTACTATTATTCTGCTTAATTTTATATTCTAGTTAATCCTTAAACCAGCCTTGTAAGATTTGTATTATGTTCATTTTAGAGAGGAGGACGCCTGAGACTCAGGGAATAATCAGTGATAGGGCTGGACATGTAATCCACATCTCGCTGGCCCTAAAACTCATGCTCTTTTCCATACATTTCTGATTCTTCCCTACAGAAGGAATATTGGTGCAGGGGATTCATTTGGCTCATGGTAGGTAATAATTCTCAGCTCACCATTTTCTTTTTTCCCCTGAATTGCTTTTAAATTGATATCAATTCTTGGTTTCTTCCGTTTTAATGGATTTCTTGGTACACAGTGGATGATAATTTCATTCTGCATCACGCGCATGGTCTTGGATTCAATGTGTGAATGAATAGCTTCCATGAAGTATCTTTGAAAAGAAGAAGACATGTGATTGGAATTAAATGTCTAGTTATTTATTGGAACTAATTAGGCTCAGTGTTAAGTGTTCAAGACAATGGAAAAGTATGGTTTCCTCCTAATCCAATGGAAAGGTTTTATTACAATCCCAAATTTTAGTCCCAGCCCTTCTCCTAACTAGTGTGGAATGCTGCCTGTTCCGTTTCCTCTACTGAGAACAAAGCGAAGAGCTATTCTTTTATCCTCTGTATGCAACCTTAGATGCAGATGACGGTAATATAATCTTTGCCAACTGATAACATTTTTTCTTCTATACTGGGCATGGAAAGAGAAAAGTAATATAACTCTCATACATTGCCTTCAGGATGATGCATGATAAATCCCATCCAGTAATCCTATTTCTTTATTTGCTGTTGTGTGTGGCATGGTCCCAACTTCTGAGCCATCAGAGATGATGTCTTAACCCATTCTCCATTAACTGCCCTCATGATAGGAAAACATTAGTGATGAGGAAAAGGGAAAACAACAGAGCTAGAGAGGAAAACTTTGTCTCAAAATTATATCTCTTTCTGTATAACACCCAGACTCAGAAGATACCATGTTCTGAAAGGCTGCAAAGAACTCCCTACAAGGAATAATAATAATATTTATCAGTGAGGCAGTCATGGTACTAACATTTACATGGCTAACTATATTAAGACTCATAGCACCTTACTAAGTTCCCATTTTTCCCCTTCCTTTTTTTTTTTTTTTTACTAATAAGTAATATTCATGCCAATTAGGCAACTTGCCCAGTGTTCAAATAGCTGGTAATGGAGAGAACCAGGAATTTAGATCTTCATAACTTGAACGTTCACTCTAAAATTATCAAATTCTGTAAATCATCAAGCTATATTGCTCATGTGGTTACTGATTCAGCATTCTGGTTTTGTCATATTTTATAATTATCACAAATGAATATCTTAAAATCTACTCCTGGCTGTTATGTATAAATGTGTGTATATGTATGCATATATGTTATCAGTTTATATACCTAATCATTACAATATTAATTCTTCAAGGCCATTAATATCATCTCATGCTGGAGGGACCTGAGGAACAAGGAGTTTCTTAAATCCCCCCAAAATCCCATAATTTATAAGGGGCAGAGCAAAGCTTAGAACACAGGTCTCTGATTGAAGCCAAATCTATGGCTCATCCTATAGTTTTTCACCACTATGTAACAGACTAATTAGTTAACCACACAGTGACTAATTAATACCTACCATGCCAGGCAACTTTAAGATTTGAAGTGAGCACAACTCAAAGTTGACATGTATAGCGAATTAAATATACCTGTTAAGATAATTCATTAGAATGGCCCCTAAAGATTTTTGGTTTCTTGTTTGACTGTTGAACCTTTATCCCTAAACCTTAACTCATATAATTTATTTCTTTTACTTTAACAACAGACATGGTCATTGACAAATGAACCAGCTGAGCAATTAGAGCTCACTTGTACTAGTACTAGTACAAGTGAGCTCTAGTAAACTACTAGTACCTTCAAATCACTGTGTCATAAAAAGCAGCTAGGACTCTAGTGCTGTCTAGAAACATTTTTGACTATGGATCAAGAGACCTGGATTCTGTTACTGTCTCAGCCATGAAATAAAAAAGGAACCTTGGCAAGATGCTTGACATCTCCCACCCTAAGCTGCCTTGCCTGTGGAATGAAAGTTTTGAAATAGGTGATCTTTAAACACCCTTCTTCTAGTTCTGAGGATCTGTAAACACCAGCCCCTGGCTCCCTCCCAGAAGAGGGTTGCTGGTGTCATTCCAAAATTGTTACTGCAGAAAAGAGAAGGGAACAATGGTAAATACATCCATTGCATGGCTGCCTCTGGGCTTCTAATCAAAAGCACAGTGACTTGCTCAAAAACAAAGGAGCGGCCTTTTCAGTATTTGATTTCTTGATGGAAGCACTTCATCCTTCATCTTGAAGGATGCACAGTTCCTGTCCTCTGATTACTTACTTAGGACAAGTCCTTAGTTTCCAAGATTCCCCCCCTACAATCCTCGAGCATTTGTCCTCACCTCCTTTCCCCTCTTCCATGACTCTCTTCTCTCAGTGACGCTATTTGCTGTGTCTCCACTTTCTTAAAAGTTCTCTGCGTTATCACCGTCACCCATACTTCCCACCATGAAGCACGGATCAGGCCAGCTGGCGTTTCCACAAAGCCTGCCAAGCACATTCCCGGTGTTTGTGAGGTCCAGCTCTAGATAAGCTGACTGGCTGATGCAGTCTCCCACCTGGGACATCCGTGATAGCTTTTTCTGCATTTACCACTGAAAATCCATGATTCTATAAAGGCAGTGCCTCAGTGACTGCAGAAAATGGCTTTATCCAGGGAGAAATAAGGTTTGAGAAACTCTGTGTCATTTCAAAGAATGAGCCCTGGCAGAAAGCAAACGGGAAAACTTGAGCTTGAGGTATTTTATTCATGGAGGACAGAATCCATACCTACATAAGCATCTACTTATTTACCATATTTCCTTTCTGCTCATTTCTTTCAACAGACAACCGTTGAACACCTACTGGGTGTCAATCATTGTGTTATGGGCTGAAGCTACATAAATAAACAAGTCAGAATATGTTCCTGTCCTCTTAGGTTTAACAGCTTAGTTTCTCTCTGCTATAGACCTGATTGCACTCTGTTGTAAGCATATAGGATAGTGCATACACATTTTTTTTCTCCAATAAATAGTGAGTATTTAGAGTAGGTCACTGCCTAAATCATTTCTGATTGCAATGGTTGGAACCAGTTCCTGGTATATAGGAAATGCTTAAAAATATTTATGTGTGTAAAAAACAATGATTTGTATAAATATATACAAATATGTACAAACCTCCAACGGCATTCTATTTAATTTAAAATAAGATCCAAATGCTTTGCCACAGACCACAAAACATTCTTTGATCTCTCCTCTGTCTCACCTTTTTCTAGTTTCACTACCTCTTGCCATTATCCAGCCTCCCTGATGATACCTTTGTTCCTTAAGCAAGTCAAGGTCCTATTAACCTCAGGGCTTTTGCATGTGTTAGATACCCTTTGCCCCACATGCCTTTTCACCAGAGCAAGGCATAGGAAGTTCTTGTAAATCTGTGCTCGACTCAATGATTTTCAGCAGCCACCGCTTCGGAGTTGACCTCCAAGGCCTCACTGAGTAATTCTACATCTTATTGATCCTGTGTATTTTCTTCAGAACACTTCTTAAGTAAAATAACCTAGCTGTCTCTAACTTGACAAGTCACAAGCTCTCTGGATTTTCAGCCTAACTTATAAAACTAGATAATCAGATTCAATAAATTTTTCAGTTTCTCATAGCTCTGAAATCCTACCGACTATCATTCAAAAAAAAAAAAAAGAAAGAAAAGGAAGAAATAAAAGAAAAGAAAAAGCCAAAATAATGCTCATTTTCAAACATTTTTGTTTCAGTCAACAAACAGATCATGTACTCTACTTAAGTAAGAGACTGTGATAATTGCTGTGGCAGATTAGAAATGAAATATTCTCTTTAGAGCAAGAAGTTGTCAATTTTTTATGGGTAGGCACACATAACGAAAGAATATCTCTGACATTAAAAATAATAATAATAAAATGTTCTGAATTCACGGATGTAAGAATCCTGGTTCTCTAGGAATACCCATGAAGGTGAGTGGAAGGAGAAAGGACATGAACTAGAGCTTAACTGATGGCACTATTTCAAGTTATTTCTGAAACCATTCTAAGCACAGTGATCCTTGTTTTAAGTAAAATTTAGGAGGGTGGAGTTTGCCAGCTGTTTGGAGAAGACTATGGTGAAAATAAGAGTTCATTCAGAATTCATTCAGCTCTATATCTTTTTGAGTGCCCTGACTGAAGATACATATCCACCTCTTCTTTCTACAGTTTTATAGAGAGGAAATTATTACTCATGTGAATCAACTCATAATTTAAAATAGTGGAACTTAATATTGAGTACATGTAACAGTGGGCCTAATACCGTCTGGGAGTCAAGGTTGGCTGTGCTAAGGAAACTGAGGGTCAAACAGGATTCTCAGCTGCAATCATCATAAAATTTTCTTTCTGTCCCTTTAGCAGGAAGTGAGTTTACTATATCTCACTTCAGGGATCTGGCATGAAAGTGATTCAGCTATTTTCTCCACCTCTGCCTCAGTATTTCTGAGAGAGGATCCAATTAACCCAACTAGCCTGACAGACCCTTCGAAAAACACTCATAAGAATGTGTCTTAGGCCAAGCCACAGACCAGCCTTCATCTTTGTGGGATCTCATCTAAATCAGCTGTGGATGGGTTCACCTTCATCAGATGGGGGAATAATTTTTTGTATGCGAGAAACCTTCATGTGGACGACTATGGGGTAGGCACTTATGCAGAGAAAACTACAGGTGACAAGGACCTGGGGGTTCCTCTCGTGCATATGAAACCAAAGCTTTGCAATCTCACAGACCAAGAGCCAGAAGAGAAACCACTATTACAGTACAGAGGGAATGATAAATAAATGCCTCTTGAACCAGCTGAAATGGGTTTGGAAAGCTACCTAGAAGAAGTGGTACTTGAACTAGGTCCCAAAGATAAAGAGAAGTGGCATGAGACAGGTATAACGGGAGCAGAGAGAGCAGCATGGAAGTATAAGACAACTGAAAGGAATTAAAAATTAAATGACATACCATGAAATCGCATATTGCTGATAAGCACAATGGTGACTATTTTCTAACCTCTCAAATGTTCATTTCTCAATTGATTTGCTTGTGTGGTTAGAAGACAAAAGTCCGACCATGCTCCAATTCCCTTAATTACATGCTAAAGGTAACAGTATCAGTTTTACCTACAGAAAGCTGGGGAAAAAATACTTTGTTTGTAGCATATATAGTACTAGGAAATACGAAAATTTTACGATGAGTTTACATGAAAGTGTAACAAGCAGCTAAATATTGCAGTCATCCATGTATATGGACTTTATATCATTGAAATGATGACTGTGACATTCTAGATAACTGTCTTCAGAACCTTTTGCTTTTCAGGCTTAGTATAGAATTAAAAGGATATTCCACCTGGCTCTTTTCCCAGAATGAGTGCACAGTATGACAGATATGTGTCTGGGGATAAAACTCCTCTAGAATTTAGAACATAAATATGTGTTTGCAGGAACAGAAGAAAAGTGAAAGTATGACAAGTCCCTACCTATTTCTTATCTATCGGGTATTTATCAGAGTTCAACAGTAAGACAGCAACAGCTAGCTAATGGAGAGTAGAAGCAAATGCCTCCAGCTCTGTGTGTAATGGTTACAGGATTAAGAAGCCAGATAAAACAGAAAGTGTTCAGTTAAATTTGAAGTTCAGATAAACAATAATTACATTTTTAGTTTAACTAAGGCCCATGCAATGTTTGGGGTTGAAGTATATACTGAAAACGTATTTTTTGTTCACTTGAAATTCAAATTTAACTTGGTATCCTCTATTTATATATGCAAAATCTGGCATCCTTACTCTAGGATCAAGCCTAATGGACTGAAAAAATGCTACAAGTTAACCCAAACGAGCATGAATTCTCTGTTCATTAAAAGAAGAATGTTCCTTGAAAATGGCTTCAACTAGACAAACAAACCCCTTGATATCTTAGTTTGGTAATTCATAAATTACGTCTCTGGCTATCATAAGGGAAATGCCCCTAAATGGACAAATAACATGCAAAATCTTTCTCTGTTTCTTTCTCTTTTTCTCATTCTTTATCTCTAGCTGAGGACTACGAAAGGCAAAAGGAGAGGAGAAAGGACATGAAGAACAAGATTATACGTATGTTTGAGAATCTCACTTGACAACGTGGATAAGATTTGAGATGGTTTAGTTTCCCCTTAATGACTGAATTTGGAAGGTAATCTAATGATACCGAAGGTAGATACAGTAATATTAAAAATTTTCTCCTTGGTACATTATTCCTGCAATGTTGTTAGAATTTCTTTTTGTTTCTTGAAAGGTAAATGAAACATACAGGCAAATTTGTCATTCAATATTATGGATTATGCACTGGCCAAAATATGTCCATTTGCACAGTAAATGACAAACATTCAAATGTAATTAATGTAACTGTTAAACATACAAAAATATGAGTTATTGTTAAGGAAAATATTAAGTGATGGGCAGTGAGAACAGTAGCATAAACAAAATGATATTCATGTTAAAATATATTTCAGGAAAATTCATGCTGAGAAAACATTGTTTTAATAAATTATAAGATATTAAAATAATTTAAACTATTTCCCAGTTAGTCAGAGATTGATCTATTTTGGTTCAAGTTAAAGCTAATAGCCTTAATGTCGTGAATTGTGTTATCACCTACTCTTGTAGATTTAATTGTCATCTCTAAGTGTACAAGACATAGATCTAATTGTCTAACTCTTGAGAGAACAAAATCAAGTTACTTCCATTTCATGATATATCTTTTTCTTTTTACTTGAGAAAGCTGTCTTCAACCTTAAAGTAGGTTTTGAACATTTCAATCTAAATCAAATCAAGCTTCTATAGAATTTTGCCTTCTGCAATAAGTATTCCAGAGGGAGTTAAAAGATTTTATCCAATTCTAAGGTGATACTGCACCATGACTATGGAAAATTTTGATACATCAAGTATTAGTCAGAATTCTACAGAGAAACAGAAGCAATAAGAGGTCTATCTATCTACCCATCTATCTAGAGAGAGGAGAGGAAATTGGCTTATGTGATTATGGAGCCAGTCCCTTAATCCGTAATCTACAATTGGAAAACCAGGAAAGGCAGAGGTATAATTCAGTCTGAGTACAATGGCCTTGAGAAGCAAGGAAGCTGTTGCCAAAACTCCCAGTCCAAGTCCAAAGGGCTGAGAACTAGAAGTCTGATATTTGAGGACAGTAAAAGATGCATGTCCTAGCTGAAAAGGAGAAAGAAAGAGAGAGAATCCATCCTTCCCCACCTTTTTGATCTCTTGGGGCCCTCAATTGGTTGATTCCCAGGCACACAGCTGAGGGCAAATTTTCTTTATTCAGTCTACTAATTCAAACGCTCATCTCTTCCAGAAACACCCTCACAGACACACCCAGAAATTATGTTTTACAAGCTCTATGGGCATCTTTTAGGCCAGTTAACACATAAAACTTACCACCCCATTTCAGCTTCATATCTCATTTGTAGAAGGAAATAAAAATTCCCAGTGACAAAGGTTTAAAAAAAAAAAGCAACTCACAATCATCCACTGATCAAACTGAATGTAAAGGACTTCTTCCCCCTTACCTTTATCTTTTAGCATTTTCTACACGTATTAAACTAAATAGAGATGCCAGGAAAACATGGGAAATACATATATATGATATGTAAAATATATTTAAATATATATTATATAATATATAATGGCATACATATATGCCAGCATGGGAAATATATATATTTTTATATATAGTTATACACCACACATTGACATTTCAGGGAATGACAAATGGCATATACAACTGTGGTCCGGTACGATTTTAATACTGTATTTTTAGTGTATCTTTTAAAAATTTAGATATGTTCAGATACACAAATACTTACCATTGTGCTACAATTGCCTATAGTATTCAGTAAAGTTACATGCATTACAGATTTGTAGCCCAGAAACAATATAGCCTCGGTGTGAAGGAGACTGTACTATCTAGGTTTGATTAGGTACACTCTATCATGTTCACATGACAACAAACTGACTTAAAGATGTATTTCTCAGAACACACCTCACTCATTAAGCAATGCATGATTGCATATATATATAGATACAATTTATATGTTATATATATATATATATATGTATCTCAAGAATAAGGAAGATAAGTTTCATTTCACTACCTATATCCAAATAGGTTTGCCCACTTCTTTGTTATATATAAATGCACAGTAGCCAATAATGGAAAGTTACAAAAGTCCACTACCAGGTCAGGTCTGGAAAGTATTATTTTTCAAAACTCTAGCTCGCTGCCACAAAAGTGGATAATACTGTTCAAAAATTGAAAAAGTATGCATGTTTTATCTGCACATGAAATGAACTTTTCTAAAGCAATAGGCATACCATAAGAAATGGATTTATGTACAGTATATTATACTATGAAATAGTATTTGACAGAAATAAATCAACCTAAGAAAGCCCAAAGTACATGAATCAAAAAAGAATAGGGCTTTGGAGAAAGCATCAAGACCAGATAAATCCTAAAAATACCAAGGTTAACTGAATAAATGTTATGAAAACAAAATTTAGCCAAAGGAATAGAAGGGAAGTAGCAAAAATACTTCAAAGCAAGCCTTATTTTCATTAAAAAAAAATGCTATGATTAACATCAGTTTTCTAACTTTGAGGTACTTTTTTTCTTTTTTCTTTTGCAGAATTCTTTTGTACATTATTCATATTCTTAACAAAAAGAGTTAAGCTGGCTTCAAACTGATTGGTAGTCGTATGGCAACCACGTTGTTTTGATGCTGCTTTTATGTTCATTTCAATAAAACTGCCTAAAAGGAATAGGAACAGCCAATGCACAAAAGAAACACAAATAAAAAACACAGACATGAACAACCGTTCAACCTTACTAGTGTTCAATAAGATGGGAATTAAAACAATAATGGGACACTATTTTTAATTAAGCTTTTAAAAATAAAATGCTAAAAATTGCTGACTTTGTGTTATGGCAAGCAGTTTAATATTGGTAGAGATAAAAATAAGTACACATTTTCTAGAAAGCAATTTGGCACGTATATAAAAATCTTAAAAATGTCCTCTTCGATCCAGATCCAGCATTTCAGTTCTAAGAAATTATGAGAAAGAAGTAATCAGAAAAATATTTAAAATGTATGCATACAGTTGGTCATTGTAAGCATTTATTATGATGAATAATAATAGAAAACTACCTGAGTCTATATCGTTATGGGGATGCTTAAATAACCTTGGTTAAATGAATACAATGGCACATTATGTAGTTTTTCAAAGAATATTTATAGGATAGGGGACATGCATACAAAATAATGTTACGTTAAAAAAAGCAGAATCTAAAGTTTTATATTCCAAGTTATTCCAATTTTGAGACATATGGGTGTATACGGTATGTATGTGTATTTGTGTTTATGTAGCTGTGCATCTGTGTTTTTCACATTCACAGTTAATGCATCAAGAAAACACTATAAATACTCAATCATAAGAAACGACAGTGATCTAGCACCTCTTACACTTTCTTGGATTAAAATTAAGCCCATTATCCAAAGTGAAGCACCACAAGAGCAGAAGAATGGGCTCCACTTGTACTCACCATCAAATTGGTTCTAACTGATCAACACTAAGTTGATCACATGGCAGAAATACTCTCTAGGGATTAGGGGGATGGGGG
>RJWJ010025014.1:0-16862 GCA_004363605.1 Indri indri | reverse complement strand
TCCCACCCTCAATGAGCTTACAGTTTAAGGAGGGAAACAGTCTAAAGATTCATGAACTAACAATTACAATGCAGAATGGTAAATATGAAAATAGGAATAAATATAGTGTGCTTTCAAAGTGCCAGGACAGTAGCTAATTCAGATTTGTGGGAATCTGGGAAGGCTCTAAAGAGAAGTAATGAGATTTACTGAGATTTAAAATCTATTAACTAGTTTAACATGAATTAATACTTTAAACCTGATCACTTCTGGATATACTGAATCAAGCCCCTGCTTTTGTAAAGTTGAGTAGTATTAATAGATGCTAATAAATAAAAATTCTGGGTATAGCATGCTTGCTGGAATAGCTTTGACACTCTTAGCTAGAATGCTTTGACATTTTTGCCATATCTTTACATTTAGTGTATTAGGTTATTAAATACACACATATATCAAGCACTATAAAATATTCTTAGTGACAATTAAATCTTGACTTTTCTATAGTTCTTTTAATTTAAGGTGAAGAGACTCTCATACTATGTACTCCAAGAGTCAGTTAATTTTCCACCAAGGAAAGAGGAAGTCAGAAGTCATTCGACCTTAAAATGTATGCTAAGAAACAATGAATTAGTTTAGAGTAATGATTACATATGGAATTTTCACTAACCCTAATTCTCAAATTCAAACTTGATATACATTTTATTAGGAACAACTATATCTCTATGTAACTCTGCCCCAAATAAAAATCATAAGATGTGGTTGGGAGAAGGTAAAGGTGTTTTAATATTTGGCTGAAATTTCACAACTTCAGTTTGGTTTGTAAAAATTGTCTCAGAGTTATAAAAGTGAAACTTTATTAGGTAATTCTCTTTCTACTCCATGCTTAGCAAACAAAGTGATAATATTGTATTTTTGTAATGGAGAACTAATAATCTATTCTCTATATAGCAGCCAAAAGGACACTTTTCAAAATACAAATCACATCATTTTATTCCCCTTGAAATCCTCCACTAGTTTCTCATCTCATTCTGAACGAAATGACAAGTCCTTACTGTGGCTTATAATACTCATATGTGTTGCCTGCCCCACCCTTTTATAACTACCACAATATCTTTCTGACCTCACTTCCTACTGGTTTGACTTGTTAATATGCCATACTGGCCTTTGTGGCTGTTTCTTGAACACAGTAAACATGGTATAGCCACAGGGCCTTTGCATTAACTGTTATCTTTCAGTGAGATACTCTCTCCTCAGTATATACATAACTAACTCTCTTATTTCTTTTAAGCTTTTGCTCAAATGCCATCTTAATAGGAATCTCTTCCTTCACACTTCTATCTAAAAGACTCTCATTTTCATTCTTCCCACTATCACTTTCCTGTATCATTATCTAATTCTGCTTTTTTCCATAGCACTTATCACTATCTGATATTTATATTATATGCTTATTTGTTTATTGTCTACTCCCACTACAATGTAAACTTCGTGAAGACAGGAACTCGTTCTGTTTTATGCATCATTGTATCTTTAGTGCCTTCGCTCCTGCCTAATATAAATCAGATGCTCAATAAATGTTTATTATTGACCGAATGTAGGTATATAGAGTATATGAACTCCTATACATGACTGACAGTTCTACTACCAATATATACATAAATTCTGGGAAAATGTGGAAATAAATATTTTAAATATACAGCTGAGCTAAAACATAAGAATTGGAAATCTCTAGGTGCCAGAAATGTAACAGAAACCGGAAGCCATTTTATAAGCCAACACTAGTATATTGGACTGTATAAACCATAACAACGTAAAACTTGAGTTTTAATGACCACCTGAGGATAGAAGACATGTCATAGATTTGAAACTATGACCTGGCATAAAGTCTGAATTCCGGAAAGGTGCCCCTTAGATAAAGGGAATTAGAAAATCTATAACCTTATCTTAAGAAACAGCAAGTAACATAGTCTCTACTTTACACTAAAATGTCTCTCAAGGAAATCTGAATCCCCAAGCAAGTTCCACCTGTGGTTGCATATTACAAACTTTTAGCTCCCATATGTTATGAGAATCTCTTAAGTTGAGGAATTAATGTAAAAATCTGCAGTTCTAAACAAGTGAAACCTTTGGATCATACGGCAGAAGGAATTATACACCCCTTCCCAAGTGACAGTCCTCAAGCCATGCAAGTGGAATTGCTGCTGATAAAACAGTTCCTGTCAAAGTTGAATTTACAATAATAAGTTATAAATTGCATGAGAAAATCCTCCACCAATCGGGAGAGTCAGCACCCACAACAAATGAAATGATTAACAAACAAAGCATTTGAAAATAAAAATGTAACAATCTGAAAGAAAGCATAAAATTTATGTTTAAAATGACAAAATGGTGGGTGAATTGACCAGCAGATTTTTTTCACATCTGAAAAGCAAATTAATGATTTAAAAATTATGCAGCATACAAAACAGAGTGAAAAATGTGATGAGATATATGAAAAAGATTGTGATACGGAGGAGAAACCAAATTTATACCTATTCAGAATGAGAGAGAATGAAGAAAAGGTAATATTGAAAGATTGAATGATTTAAAAATTCAAAATTTAAGTTAAAAAAATGAATACTCATATATGAAAAAGCATACCAATTCTAAGCAACAAAAAGAAAAATAAGTCTCTCATAGGTACCTTTTACTAAAACTAAAAACTACCAAACACAAAACCTTAAAAACAATCAGAACATCATAAGAGCTCATTTATTCTTATTATGTTTGTCAGACAATAATTAGAAATAGTAAGTTAGAATAAGGTGAAGCTGCTATCTGGGAGTCCAAAGAAGTGTTAGTTATTATATTGCCAAAATTGGAAAGAGAAAAATAAGATTTGATGAGTAACTACTATGGGCTGGTCACTAACCTAGATGGGTTTTATTTTTATTTCTAACATGTGCTATCAAACTTAACATCCAAGAATTCTCAGATCATATTAAACACATTTTATACAAGTGAAATTGAGTTCAGAAATAATAATCTTGCCCAATCATGCTATCAATATATTAAAGAACCATAAATTCCAAAGGTTTGGCTCAAAATTACACTAAATAGATACAAGAACTCACGACAAAACCGAACAGAACAGAACTACATAGTTATACTATTAACCTGGTTGTGTGACTTTAAAGAAGTAATGTAGCCCGAGACTGTTTTCCCATCTGTAAAATGGGACTAAAAATGATACTAACCTCATACAATTGTGAGGAAGTTTCTAAATGTAGGTAACATACAACTTGTATATTGTATACTCAGTACTTGTATGGAGTACTTTTGAAATGCTAGCTGTTTATGTTATTTACAATTAATTATGACATTTAGCAGTCATTCATCGTAGGAAGACACCATGTTTTATTCATCTTTTATTCTTTATAGCCCTATATAATAATAGTAATTTAATTAGTATTGAGTAAATTATTATTAAAGTATAATAATTTATGTTCATAGTATTGATCACAAAAAAAGGTTTTATGTGTGTGTGTCTTCTAAGACTGAAACAGCTAAGTAATCTATTTAGAAAGTTCTCCATCCAATGTGGTAAACAATTTGCAAAACTTTAAAGAGTAAACTTATCAGGATAACTTTTTACATGAAACATCTCCTTCCCTGATGTTTGGAATTTGATGGCTAAGGAAGTATTAACTGGACTCCAGAAGGAGAAAATATATCTGTTTCTCAGAAGATATCCTCTGGATAAAAAAATAGATAATAATAATCTATTAAATATGTTTAATGGGGAGTGGGTGCTAGGAAAGTTATAATTCATTAACAGAGGATTACAGCCCCCAGCTTATAGATTCTTGATATCAACTGTAGAAACATTTTTTTAAAAAATTTGTCTTCTGTAATATTTTATTTTTAAGCTAGAATTTCCTTCTCCTTTCATTTTATTATAGTACTAATCAAATGAAATGAATGAATGAATGTATGAATAATAAAAATGAACACAATCTTTGGAAACCTCCCTTACTCTTAATTCAGTCCAAATGGTAATTTTTCTTTGGACCCAAGATTGAATGAATCTCTCCTTCAGGAACTACTGAAAAGTAATGATAAACATTTATACTTCAGTTTGTATCGGAGTTTATATAACTTTTGTCTCTTCAACGGGATCTGAAATAATGCCTGTACTTAGTAGGTTCCAAACAAATCTAAATTGAAGCTTAATTTAATAACTTATATTGATGACTACTGATGTGCTGAATAGTATGCTAATCATCAACAATTTTAGGACCTAAATAATTCACTGCTTATTTGAATGCTAATGTCAATAACAATCTTAAATTATAAAGTAACCACTGAGGAGTCTCATGGTTCTTCCTGTGTGCTAGATAGTGCCAGAGAACTGCGCTAGTTTTTACGTACTCTTCCTCAGTGCTTCTCAAACTTGCCTGATGATAAAAATCATCTGAAGCATATGTTAAAATGCAGGCTTTCACGCCCGTGCCTCAAGATTCTGACTCAGTAAGTCTGAATGGGCACAAATGTGTCGATTTTTTAAAAATGATCCAACATTGTTATTATAATTAGGTAAAATTTGATACAAGCTATTTTAATTCTCATAACAACGTCTGAGGTAGATGAATTTACTGCGACTAATGACAATTAGGTGACACGCTCAAGGTCACATACCTAGCAAATGACAGAGGTAGGGTTCAAACTTAGTTCTACATTCCTTGAAGCCTACAAGTCTACTGCCCCGTTTTGCTCTTTTCTCAGCCAATGTAAGCAAAGTGTTTTAGGATTATTTGTCTTCCTTTTTACATATGGGCAGCACACCAGGTGGCATTTCCAAATGCAATAGGCATTTCTTGGTAAATCCAGAAAGACATCTCTACTTATTCCCTCCCAGTAAAAGTACTTCAGCACCTTTTGTGGCATGATAAGCTTTCTTCAGCTTTCTCCCTGTCCACAGATTTCTTAGTAAGGAATGTCAATATTTATCAAGAACTTCTAAGAGTGTAGAGAATATTATGGGCAAAGTAGAGCCAACTGTTAGGATGCAGTACCTTAAAAACAACAGGTTCAAGAGAATCTGAGGAAAATAAAAGGCTACTATAACTCTGTCCTGTGTGCTTCCACTTTATTTAGCTTATTTATTTGTTTTTCTTGTGCAATTGTCTCAGAGCTCCTTCAAAGCAAGTGTTGTTTCTCAATCATCTTTGGATTTCTAGGGACTTGGCACAGGAAACACATAATGAAAGCACAATAAATTTGTAGCATGAAAGTATAAAAGAATATATTAATTATATGATCTTAAGCAAATAGCTTAGTCTCCATAAGGTCTCAGTTTCTTTCTCTGAAAGGTTAAAGTAATGATAGTTGGCCACCTATTTCACAGGACTGTACTAATAAAAGGAGGCATGTGAGAGCACCCTGTAAACCACAGGACACTATATGTGAATGCAAGCTGTATGGATTATGTCCCATTTATCATTCCGCTCACTTTTCAGTGCCTATCACAATGACTGGTCCAAACAATGTTTAACTGCTAACTCTAAGCTTAATTTACTGTGTGTGTGGCAGCATAGTCCTCAATATCACTTAATTTTCATTTCAACTCCATAAAGTAGTTACTGATATTATCGTTTAATAGGTGAAAAAGCAAAGAGAGACCAATGACTTATTCAAGGTAACATACAGTGAGTCGCGAAAAAGATTGGAGTGAGCCAAAGGGGTTTTGTTTCAGAGTTCTTGTCCTTAACAACTAATTTGCAGAGCAGAGAGACAGGGCAAAATAGCAGAGTAATACTCTCCAATGATAGTCCCACTGCAGAAACATCAATTTAAACAACTATCCACACATAAAAATACCTTCACAAGAGCTAAGAAAATCAGTGAGAGAACACAGTACTGGGTTGTAGTATAATAATAATAAAAGAAGTATTGAAGTGGTTAGGAAGTTTTACATTACCTGCGTTACCCTACCATCTCCAACTACAGACAGTGCAGCATGAAAAGAGATACTGTCCACTTGGGGGGGAAAGAGGAACATGATCACAGGACATTGAATTGCATGGCAACACTAGACCCACCACAGTAAACCAAATATACCCCCATGGCCCCCATACTCTAGGCTGGTACCCACAGACTGGACTCTGGACTCACCCTGGTGCCAGGTGGGACCACATGGCCCCAAGTTTCAGGCTTGCATGGCTGGCCCACATGACCACTGGGCCAACTTTGGCAGTCATAGTCTCTGGACAGCCTTCAGCAGCAGGCAGCCCTCAGCAGCCCAAGCTTCTGATATGCCCCAATGCTGTGATGGTCACATCTGCCCCAGGCTTCTGGCATACCCTAAAGCTGTACCTGTTGCAGAGTTTCCCCAGACAAAGCCATTCTAAAAAGATTGGAATAAGTACCTACTTCTTCAAAAGCACAGACATCATCACAGAACAATAAAGAAAAAGAACAACTGGGGAAACATGACATCACCAAATGGACAAAATACAGTGCTAGTGACTGACCCTAAAGAAATGGATATACATGAACAGCCTGACAAAGAATTGAAATAACTGCTTTAAAGAAGCTCAATGAACATTAAGAAAATATAGAGAAACACTGAAATTCAAAGAAATAAGGAAAATAAAAGTGACCAGAATGGAAAATTTAACAGAGAGATCAAAATAATTTTAAAAAATCAAACAGAAATTCTGGGGCTTAAAAATATAATGAACACAATTAAAAATGCAATAGAGAGCATCAACAACAGAATTGATCAAGCAGAAGAAAGAACCTGTGAATTCCAAGACAGGTTATTTCTCGGAGGAGAATACAGAATGAAAAAGAATGAAGAATGCTTATGGGATTTGTCAGATGGCATCAAAAGAGCTAATGTTTGAATCACAGGAGTTTAAAAAGGAGAGAGAAAAATAAAAGGCTATAAAGCTTATTCAAAGAACTAGTGGTAGAAAACTTTCCAAACCCGGAGAAAGATGTAAATATCCAGGTTCAGGAAGGTCAAAGGTCACCAATTAGATTTAATCCAACAAGACTAACCCCAAACATAATTAAACTGCCAAAAATAAATGATGAGACAGAATCCTGAAAGCAGCAAGAGAAAAGAAACAAATAACATATCAGGAGGTTCCATATAGCTAGTAGCAGACTTTCAGCAGAAACCTTACAGACTAAGAGAGTGGGATGATATATTCAAAGTGCCCAAAGGGGGAAAAATTGCCAAGAAAGAACAATACACTCAGCAAAACTGCCTTTCAGAGGTGAAGGAGAGATAAAAGACTTTCCCAAACAAACAAAAGCTGATGGACTTTATCATCACTAGATCTGTCTTCCAGAAATGCTAAAGGGAGTTATTTAAGTTGAAAGAAAAGGATGCTAATTAGTAACATGCATCTTAAGTATAAAACTCCCTGGTAAAACTAAGTAGATGGTCAAATTCAGAATACTCTAATACTGTAATGGTAGTGTTTTAATCACTTATATCTCCAAGAAGAAGTTTAAAAGACAAAACTATTAAAAGTAACAGCTACAATAATTTGTTAAGAAATAAGCTATATAAAATATGTAAATTGTGACATCGAAAATTCAAAATGTTGAGGGGGAATGGAGTAAAAGTATGGAGTTTCTTTTTTGTTTATTTGCAATCAAAGGTAAGTAGTTATCATTTAAAAATAATCTTTTATAATGATAAGATTTTTTATAAGTCTCATGGTACCTACAAAGCAAAAACTTATACTAGATATACAAAAAATAAAAAAAAAAAGAATCAAAACATACCACTAGAGAATCACTTAGCCACAAAGCAAGATAGCAAGAGAGGAAGAAAGGACCTACAAAACAACAAAATGACAATAGCAGGTCCTTACCTATTAGTAATTACACTGAATTTAAATGGATTAAATTCTCCAACCAAAATATATAGAGAATGGCTGCATAAGTGAAAAAACAAGACCCAACTACTACATACTGCATACAAAAGACTCACTTTCACTGTAAGGACACACATAGAGTAGATAAAAGTGAAGAGAGTAAAAAAAGATATTTCATATAAATGAAGAATGAAAGAAAGCAAGCAGGAGAAGCTATACTTATATCAGATAAAATAGACTTAATTCAAAAATTGTAAAAAGACACAAAGAATGTCATCATATAATGATAAAGGGATCAATACACCAAGTGGGTATAACAATTATAAATATATATGCATCCAACATCCGAGGACCTAAATATATAAAGTAAATATTAATAGAGCTGCAAGGAGAGATAGACGGTAATACAATAATAGTAGAGGATATTAACACCCCACTTTCAATAATGGACAATCATCCAGACAAAAAAATCTATAGTGTAGAACTTAAATTCTAACTCAAATGGGTCTAACAGAAATATACAGAACATTCCATCCAACAGCTCCAGAAAACACATGATTTTCAACTGTACATGCTCTAGGATAGATCATGCAGTAGGCAACAAGACAAGACTTAACCCATTGAAGAAGATTGAAATCATATCAATTATCTTTTCCAACCGCAATGGTATGAAACTCAACTAAGGAAAAAAGAGAAGACTCAAATAAAATCAGAGATGAAACAGTGACATTAAAATTTATAGTGCAGAAATACAAAGGATCATAAGAGACTATTATGAACAATTATATGCAAACAAGATAAATTCCTAGACAAATATACCTTACTGAGACTAAAACATGAAGAAAGAGAAAATCTGAACAGACCAATAACAAGTAAGGAGATTTCATCGGCCATAAAGTCTTCCATGAAAGAAAAGCTCAGGACCTGATGGCTTCACTGCTGAATTCTATCAAACATTTAAGAAGAACTAATACCAATTCTTCTCAAAATCTTCTAAAAAATTGAAGAGGAGGGAATAATTTCAAACTCATTTTATGAGGCCAGCATTGTCCTGACACCAAAGCCAGAAAAAGAACTATAAAAAAGAAAATACAGAACAATATTCCTGATGAAAATATTCCTGATGAACATAGACACAATAATCCTCAACATAACACTAGCAAACTGAATTCAACAACATATTACAAAGATCATTCACCATGATCAAGCAGTCTTGCTCATGGTCTTGATCGTTGTGATCAAAACCAAAAACTATAAAACTACTACAAGAAAACCTAGGGGAAAAGCTCTACAACATTGGTCTGAACAATGACTTTTGTATATGACCCCTAAAAAGACAGTTAACAAAAGCAAAAATAGACAAGTGAGATTACATCAAACTAAAAAGCTTCAGCACAGCAAAAGAAACACTCAGTACAGTGAAGAGACAACCCACCAAATAAGAAAAAAATGTTTCTAAACTATAAATCTAATAAAGCATTGATATTCAAAATGTATAAGGAACTTAGACAACTCAATAGAATAAAACCAAATTACCCAATTAAAAAATGAGCAAAGGCCCTGGATAGACATTTCTCAAAAGAAGACATAAATGGCCAAGAGGTATATGAAAAAATACTCAACATCACTAATCATCAGGGAGATGAAAATTAAAACCACAATGAGATATCACCTCATACTTATTAAAATGGCTACTATCAAAAAGACAAAAGATATCAAGTGCTTATAAGGTTGTAGAGAAAGCGGAACCCCTAAATACCTTTGGGAATGTAAATTGATACAACCATTAAGAAAAACAGTATAGAGATTCCTCAGAAAATTAAAAATAGATCTACCATATGATTCAGCAAATATACCAACTACTGGGTGTATATCTGGAATAAACTAAATCAGTATGTTGAAGATATATCTGCACTCCCATGTTTATTGCAGCACTATTCACAATAGCCAAGATATGGAATCAACTTGTGTCCATTGACAGATGAATGGATAAAGAAAATGTGGTGTATATATATATATATATATATATATATATATATATATACACACATACACAATGGAATACTATTTGACCATAAAAAAGAAGGAAATCCTGTCATTTACAACATAGATGAAACTGAAAGACATTTTGTTGCATGAAATAAGCCAAGCACAGACAGATAAATAAGGAATGATGTCCCTTACATAAGGAATCTAAAAAATTTGATCTCATAGAAGTAGAGAGTAGAATGGTGGTTACCAGGGGCTGGGATGGTCAAGGGGAGAGGTTGTTGGGGAGATATTGGTCAAAGGACACAAAATTTCAGTTAGATAGGAGGAATAAATTCAAGAGATCAATTGTATGACATAATGACTAGTTAACAATGTATCGCATTCTTGAAAAATGCTAAGAGAGTGGATGTAGAGTCTTCTCATCACAAAGACAATAACTATGTGAGGTATTGCATATGTTAATTAACTATAATTAGTTCATAATGTATATTTATTTCAAAACAATATGTTGTACACAGTGAACACATAAAATCTTAACTGTCAATTAAAAAAAATAATGTGCAAGACAGAGCTGTGATAGACAGTGGGACTAAAAGAGAGGAGGAGGAAGGAGAAGAAAATACATGGGATAATAATTCAGCTTGTGAATGTTAATAGACAAGCAATACAGAGAAAATGTCCAATAATCTTCCTAGGCACAAAACATATTTAAACCCAAAATGTTTTCTTCAAAATAAACATTACTCAGGGCCTCAATATATTCTCCTTAAGAAGACAAAAAGCAAACAAACTCCATAATCAATTCCTCTAACAAATCTCACTGCCAAAATATGATGAGTGTGTTGAAAGTTCTCGAAACTGTCAGCATCTGCTTTGCTTGGGCCCATCTCCTCTGATCATTTATTTGACAGAGGAACAGCTACAGCTTTTGCAGTTGTCCTTAAATTGCTGAGATTTTTTTCCCCCAATTAAATCACCCAGTGACAGCAGCAATTCTATTAGGCTGCTTTCTTAACTCAGTCAGAAGGCAGAAAGATAACAAGCTAGGGCTTGCAACAACATAAATCATGTTAAGAACCATCACTCAGTGGCTCCAAATCCAAATCAAAGCTATGAAATATAGGATGACATTGGATGGTAGAATGAAAAATACCAACCATGTTTCTCTGAGACTCAGACATTAATACTCAGCCACATTTTATATAACAGTCTGCTCAGAGGATTAGTAAAACAGAGGCTGTAAAACCTGGAAATCCTCCTACCCACATTAAGCTAATTGAGTTGGAGACATCCAATTCATCATATTTGCAGCCTGATTTATAAGCAACTCACCCTGCCCTGGAGCAGAAAATGAATGTTATGAGCTAGCTATTCTTAAAATTTCAAACCCAGCAGCTCTGAACCTGTCAATATCTTAATGGTACAGAGAAAAGAAGAAGAATTCAATTCAAGTGCACTTCTGTGACCCTGATGAAAAAAAATATCCAGTCCACATGTTATGATTGATATTTCAACGAAGAGTCTAGCCACATATTGAAAACCCTCTGTGCCGGAATTCTGTGGAAAATGCATCATCATTTTAGCAAGTTGATGGGGTAATTTGAAATCAGTTCTTTGCTAGGTTGTAACTTCCTTCCATTCAGAATAAAGAAAACAATCTTCTGACAGTTAAAACTCAAATCAGAGAGGCAATATATCATTGCTCTTGGCTTCAATAGCTGGTAAAAGCGTATGCCACTAACTAATAAACATAGAAAATTGCCTTACGAGAATACCTCAAAAATAGTGATGGGGATAGGATCAGAAGCAGAAGTTCTGTATTTAAAACACTCTCCTGAAGCGAATGCTCCCTCAAGGGGAACCTGTTGATCTTTGCTGCTTAGGGCTGCCGTGAAATCAGGCATGCCTCTCATGGACACAATGGATTGAGAGATCTCCTCCGATTTTTTCCTGAAATTTACAAAAGATTCTTCTCAAGAAGGACAATCATTTCTTAACCAGGCAGAAACAATGAGGCAGAGAAATGAGAATCATAGATTCTCAGAGATGAAAAGGAGCTTAAAATTCATTCTATCCAGAAATTCTTAATCTCAAGTCTGTGGTCCTCAAGGAATCCTTAAATGGGCTTCAAGTAATCCACACAATTTCTGAAGTTTTATACAAAATTTGTGTGGGTATACATATTATTTTTTTCCCCTGGGAGAAGGGCTCATAGCTTTCATCAATTCCTTAAAGGATCTCATGACTTCAAGATGGTTACAAACACTGTTCAACATCCCATCTCATATCTGCAATATCTCATTGAGGATTTTCTAGCTTCTGTTTGAATGCCTCCAATGACAGGAAGTTCACTACCTTATGAGGCAGTCCATTCTATCTTTGGACAGTTCTATTTATTTATTTTTTTTTAACTTGTATGGACTGTGTTTTTCTCCTCATTGTTTATACTAAAGTTCTTTTTTTATTATTTCAGAATATTATAGGGGTACACATGCTTTGGTTACATATATTGCCTTTACATAGCCTGAATCAGAGCTACAAGAGCATGACCATCCCCCAGACAGTACGCACCTCACCCATTAGGTGTGAATTTACCCATCCCCTTCTCCCCCCACAACCTGCCTAACACCAGATGAATGTTACTGCCATATGTGATCTACACTAAAGTTCTTGGTGTCTACAAAAAGTGTATAGAACAGTTCCTTGTTTTACACAATTTGAAGACAAGAGCTATCATGTCCTTGTGAGCTGAGTATATTCTCCAAGGACATCGCTCATGCTTTTTTTTTTTTTTTTTTTTTTTTTTTTTTGAGACAGAGTCTCACTGTGTTGCCCGGGCTAGAGTGCCGTGGCATCAGCTTAGCTCACAGCAACCTCAAACTCCCGGGCTCAAGTGATCCTCCTGCCTCAGCCTCCCGAGTAGCTGGGACTACAGGCATGTGCCGCCATGCCTGGCTAATTTTTTTTTCTATATATTTTTTAGTTGTCCAATTCATTTCTTTCTATTTTTAGTAGAGATGGGGTCTCGCTCTTGCTCAGGCTAGCCTTGAACTCCTGTGCTCAAACAATCCACCCGCCTCGGCCTCCCAGAGAGCTAGGATTACAGGCGTGAGCCACCGCACCTGGCCATCACTCATGCTCTGATGTTCCCATTTGATATGGTTTTAATCCCATTACCAGCCTGTTTTCTCCTCTCCAGAAGAACTTCAATTTGTTTCCATTCTCCCTGAAATATGCTTCTCAGATCCTAATGCTACACTCTAGAGTAGTGCGGAATTGTCATCTTTTTGTTCTTGGTATGACAATTCCATTAATGTAGCCTAAAATCACATTGATTTTTTTGAGAGGAGTCTCACACTGACAACTCCTTGAACTGACTATGCTGAACACCACCCACCCCCAGCTGCTTTTTCTTTTCATGTGTTGTTCTTACCTTCCCCATTGACCATTCTAAAAAGTGGGAATGAGAAAAAGAATTAAAGGGAAAATGGAGGCTAGAGAAATAGGCAGTAGAGGTAGAGGTAGCCATGGGGATCTGGGTATGGGGGAAAGGGTACTTTAAGCATAAGTAATAGAATTCAAGCTGACAAACAGCAACCTCCTTAATATTAATAACTGCCCTAAATGTATTTATTATTATCCTCAGTACACAAATGTGAAAACTAGGTTCAGGGGAGTTCAGTTATTTCCCAAATGGTGCACTTCTGATACCAAGCCTAGCTCTTAACACCTACACTGCTCTGGTAAAGTGTCCCTTCAGGGAAATAATAGCATTGCCTCCGTGTAGATTGGTCTTTGAGATATGAATCATTTACATTTTTTTTTAACAAAATGATCTCATAAGTCAAGTCTCACCAGTGCTTGCATAAATACACAAACGGACATCAGAGTTAAATAATGATGAAGCAGATGCTGTTCTTACTGAATCAAACTGATGCACACAATTTCGTTGGAGAGATTTGGAATGAGGGAGATGTTTGTCTAGTGTCAACAACCTGAATCTGGCTCTTTAATAAAGCTGAAAATTAGCATAAACAAATAAAACACCAGTGATGACAATTTTCAGCAACATCCCCTAGAAACTGGAATAAGCAAACCTCTGTGACCTGCTGAGTAGAGCACATCTGCTCTCTACTGTTTTTTTGAAACAGAGAAATAAACTGAGGTCTGGGACTCTAGGACCCAGTTTCCTATCTGTGTGGCTGCTCTGGGGAAGTCTTATAACCACTCTGATTCTCAGTTTCTTCACGTGTAAAATAAAGTGGTTAGAATATAGTATTTCAAATGGCCCTGCTGAGTTCTAAGTTCTATTCTATGAGAGTTGCCTTTGGAAACCAGGTCATCTGACTTTTTAAGGAATTTATTGCTGAATTTAAAAGCACCTTGCCTAGGTCCATGTAACACATGATCTAAATTATAGCAAGGTATCATGTTGTTTGAGAAGGGACTCCCTTTTCAAATTTATATAAATATGTTGAAGGGGTAGTGGCAGCTCTGCTTTAATTGTTCATAACAGAGGAAAAAAAACGTATTTTTAGAAATGCTGTTTTTAAACGTTTTATGTTGCTTGTTTATAATTAGAGGCTGGTAATATAAATGCCTTATAGTTCACTGAGAAAACAAATCATCACTAAAAACAATCTTAAATTAAATTCCTTCACGTATAATAGGAGGTAAAACCAGTAAATCTCTAGAGCACCAGTCCTGACATTCAGTTACTATAATTTCAAGCTGATTTTTACAAGTCGCCCGTTACTTCTATATGTGTCCTGTTGCTTAACGGCTCTTAACATGTGTGTGTTGAGGCTGGGGGAGGGGGCTTATTCTCCACTACGTAAAAGGACTTCAATAAGTGCCCATTGAATGCATTTTAAGTTAACTTACTGGTGACCCCAAATTGGCCACAAGCTTTATAACACACTCAATGTCCTGCCAATTCAAAAGGAACAAATCAGCTGCCTTTAGAGCGATTTTGGTGAGTCAGCCAGCCTGGGAGAATACATCCTGGTTGCTTCATTGGAGTTAAGTCTGATTGTTATAAACTGGCAATTCCTCTGTGGGTTGGAGAAAATCAGCTCAACTTTCTCTACTATGTTTTCTTATACAACATTCTCTCTTAAATAACCTTTATGAAGTTTCCTTTGTATACACCTATAGGGAAATTTAAAAATTGCCTTTTGGAACACATTTTGTACTTACTAAATAAGGTTAAATAAGCCCTTTGTTGTATAACTTCCGCTTATTAAATGATTTTGTACATCTTTATTTCCCTAATAGAATTTAAGTTCTTCATACAGAGAAGGTTTATCTCTTACTTTTTTTATTATCTCTCTTGGTGTTTAGCATAATTCTGGTAACACACTTGGCAATCGTCCAATAAATATTGCAGCATCATGGAGTTCAAGACAGTGGTTCTCCAAAGTTAGCGTATAACATAGTCACCTGCAGAGGCAATAAAAAATACAGAGCCCCTGGGTGGGTGAAGTAGGATGGGGCTGCGCCTCTGCGTGATTCTGATATACACCAAAGTTTTAGAACCAGTGGTTTAAATAGCTTAATTGGTAGTAATGGCAGCCACAACAGACACTGCAAAGAGAAAATGCCAGTAGTTAATACTATAAAGAATTCAAGTTCAGGCTCAGCCACTTTGGGCCAATGTGTTTTGGGGGAATCATTTAACTTCTCTGGGCCTAATGTTTTCTTCCCAACCCCGTCTCCATATTTGTGATATGGAGAAGTTGGACTAGATCCATGGCTTCTTGTCTTTCTTGACCTTGATCACAGTAAGAAATACATTTTACATTGTGAGCCCATACACACCCACACACCCACACTAAACTGAAACAAAGGTTTCTACTTGTGATGCACTGTATTTTCTATTCTATGCTTTTGTTTTATTATAAAATTAGCAATTGCATTTATTTCACATCTACTGATGGGTCAGTTGCAGCTTGAAAAGCCTGGACTTAATGATTTCTGTTGTGCTCTTCTGTCTTAAAATTGTATGATTTTCATCTGCTAGTGAATAATATAACTGTGACTAACAGTAAGAGATCTGACATCAGACTAGCTGAACTCATATTCTAGATAGACCAAGCACTAATTGTGTGACCTTAGAAAAACATTTTTAAGTTTTATAACTTTCATTATACCCATTTTCCTCATCCAGAAAGTGGGAATAATAAGAAAACCTGTCTCATAGGGCTGTTGAGTGGAATACCCCAATGATATAAAGCATTTAGAATAGTTTCCAGAATATACTAGGAATTCAATAAATACAGCATTATTATTATTATTATTATTATTTTGTCCTAAACAGCCTATAGACAGAAAGCTCAATGAGCAAATATCAACACAGAGAAAGAAAAACTCATGAAATTAAATTTTAGACCTTAGCAGCTGCCTCATAGCTCCTCCCCCTAGGAACTTAGTGGTTTTGTTGAACAAATATACTTTCTGTTGTGGTTGTTGAGACAGAGTCTCGCTCCGTTGCCCGGGCTAGAGTGCTGTGGCATCAGCCTAGCTCACAGCAACCTCAAACTCCTGGACTCAAGCAATCCTTCTGCCTCAACCTCCTGAGTAGCTGGGACTACAGGCATGCACCACCATGCCCGGCTAATTTTTTCTACATATTTTTTTAGTTGTCCAGCTAATTTCTTTCTATTTTTAGTACAGACAGGGTCTCACTCTTGCTCAGGCTGGTCTCAAATTCCTGAGCTCAAACTATCCTCTGGCCTCAGCCTCCCAGAGTGCTAGGATTACAGGCGTGAGCCACCGCGCCCAGACACAAATGTACTTGTTGATACAATGAAAACCACCTTGTCAAAAAAAAAAAAAAAAATCACCTTGTCAAAGAGAACCCCAGGTTAACATATACCTGATTTCAACAACAAAATTATACCATATGTAATGGTGCTAGAAGGATCCCTTATGGTTTACAGAAATAGGATTGTATCTGTAATCAGAATTAGTTTATAAATACAGTTCTAGACATAGAATAAAAACTGGTTCCATTTTCGT